>CM035433.1:104516257-104583757 GCA_020310875.1 Ceratopteris richardii | reverse complement strand
TAGTAGAAACTAATACCTGTGATTTGATGTTGATCTGGTTCCTTCATCTTCTCCAAACCATTGTTTTTCCTTGAATTTGAAGTAGCCTCCTCTTCATCAAGTCTTGGTCTTCAAACAATACTTTTCTAAAGTATTTTCATACTCTTCCAAAAGTAGTCTGCTGCTAACAAATCATCAACCTCATACTCCACACGGATGAATAAACATGTGATTGAATTGTCTAATTCTCAAATCTCTACTCATCTAGATTAAGTGTGTATGTCAAATGCCAAATGTTAGAAGATGCTCTTAAATCATATGTTGTAAGGCTGGAAGCCTGGAAACTTGGGAATCTGAGAGCTTGATTGCTCTGATACCAAATGTTGGAAATTATCTAGGCCCATAACTAATATCACAGGTCCATACATAGGTTTCCAAGATCTACAACATAGATTCCAGCAATCTTCCAATATTGACAAAACATGAACATACCACACTTAATCATACAAATGATGAGATAAAGATAGAGAAAGATTAGAGAACATGTGTCGTGTTACGTAAGCCACTGCTTACTCACACTATGATATATACAAATGTCAAATTACAATGTGGGAGTCAAAATCTCAACCACTCTATGTGAACAGAAATAGATGGATGAGTGAATGTACAAATTTTACAAGAATATTCAGATGTAGGGACATAAATCTGAATATGTATGAGATGTATGACCGATAGGTTGTAGAAAAGTGTATATGAGTGACAGAAAGAGGAAAGATCAATTGGAAATTGATATTCATCAAACCCTAATCTGAATATAGGCTATGGAAGACCCTAAATCAGATGTGTGTGTGAATGATCACATACTTACATAATTAGCAAAGCATGCTAACATGTTGCTGCCAGAAATCCTCATACTCATGTGAACACACCTTCTCTAACACCTCATCCAAATGTGTGTAGCATGCATGTACTAATTCTCCTTTAGATATGTTGAATAGGACTCCTTCTGATATGGATGCCACTACCTCCATAAACTCGAAGTAGTACATGTGTGCATAAAGAGAATATATACCTGAATTCTTAACATAAGGTGCAAATATTATGTTAAACACCATCAATGTCTTTGAAGTAACCCGAAATCTTCATGTAGAAGACAATCTTCAAATACATCATGTGAATGGCCGATCCACACCACCAAGCTGCTGCGGGGTAAATCCTCTCCATAAGTAAGAGTGTGAGCACACTCTTCTCCAAGAAGAACTCCATAGTTGTTCCTCAACATGCTCCTAGAGTGCACCATGGCTGCCCCATGTGTGCTTAGAGCACCACCTCTACTGAGGGACCAAAAACTGGTGTTGCCAATTGGTGTGTGATAACTCAAAAGTGACCCAAGGTACTGTTTATATAGCCCTCAAGGACTTCTAGTGATCAAAATTGAATAAAGCAGCTTTTTGCGTTAAAAACTCATCATCGTGGCTTTTTAAAACTTGGATCGCTACTTTTTAATTGAGTTTGCTTTATTTCTAAAGTTGCTTTTAGCTAACTTTAAAAATAACTTCTTGACCTTCTTTTTCACACTTCTGACTACCTGATGAATGATTTGACAACATTTTTATGATCCTCATGCCGAGAGCTATCATATGAGGTCAAAACCCTAAATCAAGAGAAAATTAAGGTTATGGTTTTCTCCCAAATCTGATCTCTGATGACTGAATGTTATATCCCATTGGAAAGCTCTCTTCAAGATCTACAAGATAGGCTCATAAAGATTTTACCCATTTTTGTGCCAAAGTACCAAAATTAGGGTTTTTGCCCTAAAGGGATTTTGAACTGATGTGACATTGTTTTCCAATAGTAATCTTTTTCATACTTGAGTTGTTAAGGGTTCCATGTATCTCTTTATCCTGCACCCACAGTTTGGAAGTCATGCATTGCAAACAAAGAAATATCTTGATTGTTAAACTTAAAACTTATTGTGTGTGTATGATAATGAATGCATGGATTATAATGATGACAAAAAGACATACCAAGTATAACATCATGGAAATGCAAAGACCAATTAAAATTTTGCATTCATCTATGTATGAACCTATACAAATCTAAACGTTATGCACTTTGCTTGTAACATTATATCTATGTCCTTGAAATGCAGTGTTAAATTTATACATAGAAGGAAGTGGATGTAATTGGAGATCTTGCACTAGTGTGTAAGAAATAAAATCATGCGAACTACCATCATCATGTAAAATATTAACAACTTTACCATTAATAGTACCTTGCATGCAAAGTAAAGAATGAATAGAAATTTTGTTGCCCAAGGTATCTAAATCTTTTTCCAATGCTTCTTCGGTCCAATCAGGTTGAGTGTCTTCATGAACCACCTCCATGTTATGTACTTGAGCTCTAATAAGTTTCGTATCATGAGTTCAAAACTTACATTTAGCTTTAGTATGACCAAACTTACCACAATGCCAACAAGTGATACGGGGCCTCTTTCGTTGAGCATCCATCATCGTAGTTTGAATGGTTGGAGGTTTGGTAGGGTGTAAGGGGGTTGTCTTGTGGATTGGTGAGAAATTGGATTGAGGAAGGCATTGAAAAGTAGGAGGGCACTAAAAATTAGTGAAAGGATGCTTGAAAGGAAAATTGGGCTTGATTGGTTGCTGTAGTTGATGTGTTTTTTGTAAGCGAATAGACTTGGTGATGGACTGAAACTCGTTCTCAGCATCATGTGCAAAAGAAATAGCTTCATAGAGGGCCATGGGATGTAGTGTGTTCAGCTTGGCTTGGATTCCCATCCAAACCATCTTCATACTTCCATTGCAAGGTATCTTCAGGAGCCATTTCAAGCGAACGAATAAGTAGTAATTGTTGCCAAAAACGTTCAGTATATGTAGGCACAATATCTCCTTCTTTCCATCAAAAAGTTGTCCATGATCAACAAGCGTGTAACAAGAACTAAGGAGGAAGGAAGGAATCCTTGATCTTTTCTTGAAATGCAATCCATGTGATGGGGCAGTCGGTGCTATGCCGCATAACACTTCACCATTACTCGGCCTTACCCACCAAATAAATAGTAACAAATTTCACTTTTTCAATTTCAGAATATGATTCATCAAAATAAAAGTCATCAAATTGGAATAGCCACGAAAGAATAAATTGGCCATCCTTTCACCCATCGAATCAAGAAAATTGGAAATTTTCAACACTGATCTTGGAATGCATGCCTTCCTCTTGAGTAGTGATAATGGCCTTCACCACCCTAACTAGGTTGTTGTCATCACTCTCCATTTGTTGGAGTGGGACATCGTGTTCTTTAATCTCGTTTTGGGCATGCTGGAGCTCATGCCGCAAAAGCTCTAATTGTTGTGATTGGCACCCTAGGTAGAAGTGATGTACCAAGATCCTTGGTATTATGGGTAAGGTCCATGGCCTTATATAGAACCAAAATCTAGGACTAAGCATGTGAAAAGAATTTTAACAATAGTGTATATAAAAGAAATAATCATAATAATAATAAATAAATAAAATAAATTAGAGTTTTAAATAAATAAATAAATAAGGGGA
This sequence comes from Ceratopteris richardii, assembly GCA_020310875.1. NCBI lineage: Eukaryota > Viridiplantae > Streptophyta > Polypodiopsida > Polypodiales > Pteridaceae > Ceratopteris > Ceratopteris richardii. The sequence continues at coordinate 104,580,211 of CM035433.1, read as the reverse complement.
AAGAGAGTGTTAAAAATTATGTTAAATATTAATTAAAAGGAATGGGATATCAATAAGTGAAAATAGGCTAGTTGATAAAGCATATCTCTTGTAAGTCTGAGGTTGTGGGTTCAAATACCCTACATGCCAAATCAGTAATTAAGCAGGCTAACTAGAGAAATAAGTAGGCGAACTAGGGAAATAAGGAATCTCTTATTGTCACTCATAAGTTAGAGTCGGTTTGCGCATCACCAATGGTTGCCAATGAAACCAAAGGGAGCCAAAGTGAACCAAGAGAACCATGAGTGCCAGAGAAGCCAAAGATGTCAAAGTTATGCCATAGTTCTATGCTTTAGTCGACGCCTTGGAGTAACCACGTTACTGTGCATGGATAACCAAATTGATAAACGAACTTGATAAACAAATTTGATAACTGTAGAGCCCTAACCGGTTGAAACTAAAGGTACAAAGTATTTTTTCTCTTAAGGTTCAAAGGTTGAATCTAAATCTTAAGGTGCAAAAGTAAAAGAATTAAAAGGAAAAGTGAAGGAGGAAGGCCGCGTACGAAAAGGTGGAAATAGGCCGCCCAATCAAAATTTTATTTTAAAAGTCACTCTTGTTCTAAAGACACTACAAGACAAAGTAGCGAATCGTTGCGGACCAGTTCAAAAAGACAATCTTGGGACATTGAAAGGACACCAAGATTGTATTGCAGTTAGAGTGCGCGAACCGGCGGACTCTCAAACAAAAGTAAAGACAAAGGCTATTCTTACACATTGGGAGTAGAGAGCAAGGGAGAGTTTCAGAGGAGCAAGAGAGGAAGCAAGAAGAGCCTCCAGTGTGCGACGACATTCAAGAGTGCAAGAGGTGTCAAGAGGAAAGTGTGCAGAGAAGGGAGAAGGCGGGCTGGATTCCAAGAGTTCCAAGGGCTATTGCGTGCGTGCGCAGTGATACCAATTCCTTAGCTTGGCGGAAGCTTAGTGCAAGGTGTGCACAAGGGAAGCGGGAAGCAAGTGAAGGATTGGTGCTCGAGAGGCCGCCGCTAGACGACTTGAGATAATTGGTCTTCAGTAATTAATACTCTCTGAAGTGGTATTTAGTCATTGATTCGACTGTGCGCAGTCATTGTAATTGTTGAAGGATAATTAATATTCAAGGTCTCCAAGAGTATTCCTTTGCAGAAGTTCTCACTGTTATTCCATTTTCATCATCTCTTTTGTCTCCTACAAACCCTCAAACTCCTTCTTGTCCCCGAATCCCCAACAAATTTGGCACGCACGGTGGGACTTCCAAGGAGCTTTGAGCATAGGAGAATATATATTGCCATTGGAGGACAACATTCCAGTGTCGACAACATTACTCCAGTGGGCCAAAAGGTACATCCTTCTATCAAGATCTCATTTTAAGTACACTATGAATAGCTCATGACCGCGACCCGGTCACAAACCTTGAGAATCAAGTGCAAGCAGACAAGAAGAAAGACAAACAGAAGATCATCGAGTCCACTTTCATCGACTTCGTCGGTAGGAAGCATGGCAGGACAGGTGGACCTAGAAATCTTGCTCTCCAGGTTAAACATAAAATTCCCCTCCTTCAGAGGTTTAGCCCATGAGGACCCAGATGAGCACATTCGACGATTTCTTTCATTATGTAAGACTAGGGGACTAATGGGTAGGGAAGATGCTTTCTTGATACTCTTCCCCGCCACATTGGAAGGTCTGGCAGACAAGTGGTTTAGTCAGTTTGCCGAAAATCACTTTACCTCTTGGGATTTGATGAAAGAGGCCTTTAAGAATCAATTTCAGCAGGGCAACACGGCTGAGATCATTATAGAAGAATTGGAAAACTTAAAGTTGGGTCCAGGAGAGAAGTTCCCCGAATTCGTGACCAGGGCAAAAGCATTAATGGCTAAATTACCGGATCCACCACACGACTTCTTTGTCAAGAAGTGGTTGGCCAAACCTTTACCTGTGGTCACCCAATGCAAAATAAAAGAGTTGGTGCTACCTACTGCCTCTGTTGAGGAATTCATCAATACGGCCACCTGCTTGGAACAAATAAGGCACCAGTATGGTACAACGTCTTCCCAACTATCATATGGTACAGAACTGGAGGACCCAGTGAGCCAGTTAAGAAGGGAACTGGAAGGCTTGAAGAGGAATAAGCCCTATACAGAGGAGGAGACTACTGTAGCCCAGCTGAGAAGAGAGATTGAAGCCCTCAAGCTCCAAAAGGAAGAGGAAGCCCAAGCAGAGGAACTAGCTCAGCTGAGGCAGGAGTTGCAAGAACTAAAAGGAGGCGGCATTAAGAACGGACTATGGTGCTCCATGTGCAGTAAGCAAGGACATATAGTAAGTGAATGCCCTTTGCTAAATGTGACTTGTCAATTATGCAGAAAGATTGGGCATGAGGCCCATGAATGCCAATCAAGGGGAATCCCGACAACGACATACTGGACACAAGGCGGGCTCTTGCCACCAGCAAATGTAATGGCAGCAGCAATAAACCAAGGTAATAACTATAATCCTAGACCAAGAACTAACCTTGCAAATGGGCCTAGAAGGCCAATTATTTGCTTCAGGTGTGGAGAATGTGGGCACTACCAAAGTAGGTGCACTCTACCAGAGAATGCACCTCCTTGCAGGAACTGCCCTGAGGCCAGAGACCATTATACAAATTGCTGTCCTAAGAATCAAGCCTCTTCATCAGGGCCCCATATCCAAATGATTTCTGTGCAGGAAGAAGAAATGGCAAATCAAGTTAAAGTGCCGTCACCCTCTACCAGGGTGGTGCAGTTAGAGGAAATTGACTCTTTTACTGTGCAGACAAGAAGCAAGGGGAAGGTTCCAGTGGACATGGGTCAAGAATCATTGATTAATGGATTAAACAGAGACAAAGGTGTGTCCGAAGACCCAGCCACCACAAGTGCAGACACAAGGGAAAAGGAAAATTGCACAAGTACCAGTGATGCCATTGGACAGGCATTCAGCAGGGCTCATGAGGAGTTGGATAAGTCAAATGGAGCCCAAGCTCTTAAGGAATCCGAAGCCTCCAGACTGCTCAAGTCCATGAAAAAGGAGGTTAGTATTCTTGATTTAATAAAGATGGACGGGAAATTCAGGTCAGAATTATTACAGATAATTGATGAAGCTTCTACGACAAGCTTAGTAGCTAAGACTGTTATCTTACATCAAGGGATAATCAGGGGGGAAGCACCCCTCACAGATTATAAAAGCCCTCGGCTCACCCATATCAATCAAGGGCCATGAATTTCAAGGTGTTATTGTAGATGGTGGTTCTGGCATTAATTTGATGCCTGAACATACCATGAAAAGGATTGGACTCCACCCTTCAAGACCTGCAAATTTCACGGTCACTTTGGCAGATCAGAGCAAAGTAAGGCCCTTAGGGGTAATCCCAAAAGTTCCACTTGAAGTACAAGGTAATCTATTTATCCTGGATTTTGTGGTTTTAAGATTGCCCCAAGTTGAAGGAGGATTTCCCCTCTTAATTGGAAGACCTTGGCTGAGGCATGCCAGTGTCATTCATGATTGGGGTAAGGACACCATGTGGGTACAAAAGAAAGGGCAGGAGCTGACACAAATTCATTTAGAAGAAGGCCCAGACAATCAAGGAAACACTAGTATGATGCAAACAGTGAGCATTTGCATGGAAACAGAAGCGGAGGATCAACCCCAAATAGATTTTGAGGAAGAAGAGGATATTTTAAGTTGGCTTCATGCCGGCAACTCTTCTTCTTGCTTTGGAATTTTTCTTGATGATCCTGATACATTTGGAGGCTATGATGAAGACAAAGGAAAGGTCCAGGTTGATGGATTGGGAGAGCCCATCACTGACCACAGAAGGGGCAGGAAGATACCCCTCAAATACAAATTGGAGGAGGATGTGTCAACATCAGATCACGAGGTTTCCCAAGCTAAAAGCAAGGTAAAAAACTCTGAGGTTGAATGTTCTTTCCCAATTCAAGAAATCCCTGCAGGATGGATGCAGGACAAGGAGGAAAACATCGAGGTTCAAAATACACCTGCTTATGAAGCAATGCAAGAAAAGCTAGTAGAAGAAGACAAAGAAGCAGATGCACAAGAAGATAATCTGGTAACAAGAAACCCGGTTCAAGAAGTACATTTATGCACCCAAAACAATAATCAACCAGTTCTAGTGGCCACTTGGTTGTGGAGCCACCCAAAGCTTCTAGAAAAGGTAAAATCCTTCTTAACCCAGTATGCAGATGTTTTTGCCTGGCATTATAAAGACTTAGAAGGAGTGCCTGCATCTTATGGAGAGCACAGAATTCCTCTGGTTGAGGGAGCCAGACCCATCAGAGGAAGGAGTTATAGACTCAATCCAAAGTATGCCGAAGCTGTCTATGTGGAAATCCAAAAGATGGAAGATGCAGGAATCATCATTCCTGTGGAACACTCAGAGTGGCTCTCACCTATGGTTATAGTACCAAAGAAGAATACTAATAAAATCAGGATTTGTGTGGACTTTAGAGCTCTCAACAAGGTGACCATTCCAGACGGGTTCCCTATGCCTTTTGCAGAACAGGTCATTGAAGAAGTGGCGGGGCATGCACTATATAGTTTTATGGATGGCTTCAGTGGCTATAATCAAATATCAATACACCCAGAGGATCGTGAAAAGACTGCTTTTATCACACCGTGGGGAACGTATGTGTATGTAAAAATGCCATTTGGGCTAAGAAATGCTCCAGCCACATTCAACAGAACGGTCAATCTCATTTTTGGGCCCTTATTGCTGGAATCACTTAGAATCTTCATGGATGATTTCTCTTCATTTTCAGGATCTCACAAAGAAACTCATCTAGATTGTTTGGACCAGCACCTGAGACAGCTGCAGAATATCTTCCAAAGATGCAGAGAAACCAAGTTAAAGCTCAATCCAAATAAATGTCATTTCCTTGTGACAGAAGGAACCCTCTTAGGACATGTGGTATCCGCTAAAGGTATGGCCCCAGATCCTGACAAAATTCTCTCTATATTAAAGTTACCTAAACCCAAAACTCCTAAAGAGATCCAGAGTTTTTTGGGGCATACCGGTTATCATAGAAGGTTTATAAAAATGTATGCAGAGATAGCTAGACCTCTGACTAGACTCACAGGTAAAGAAGTACCTTTCAAATGGGAAGAAGAGGAGGAAAAAGCATATCAGACATTAAGGTCACGGCTCGTGTGTGCTCCTATATTGGTCACCCCGGAGTGGTCAAAAATCTTTCATATACATGTCGATGCCAGTGCATATGCAGTAGGAGCAGTTCTAACCCAACCCAGTGAAGAATTTAAAATGGACAGGCCAATTCAATATGCCAGTAGAATCTTGACCAAGGCTGAAAGAAATTACAGTACTACCGAAAGGGAAGCACTAGCAATGGTCTTTGCAGTTCAAAAATTCCGCCATTACTTATTGGGGGTAAAATTTATTATTATATCAGACCACCAACCTCTCAAGTACTTACTCAACAAACCACATGCTACTGGTAGAATATGGAGGTGGTTACTGTTATTCCAAGAGTTCGATTTCTCGGTAATCCATAAGCCAGGAAGAGAAAATGTGATGGCAGATCACTTATCCAGAATCAATAGGAAGGATCAAACTAGTGGTATCAATGATGATTTCCCTGATGCACACTTGTTTGCTATTCAACCTAAAGGATGGTATGATGATATCAAGCAGTTCATTAATACTGGATTGTATCCAGAAAGTGCTAATGTTGTACTAAAGAAGAGGCTACTTATCAAAAGTAGACCATATACTTTCATTGAGGGCAAACTCTACAGACAGGGCAAGGATGACAGGATGAGGAAATGCTTAGAGGAAGATGAAGTGAGGGAAATACTGCAATTTGCACATGAAGGAACAGGTGGTGGGCACCTTCCAGGGCATATCATGAGCCAGAGAATACTAGATGCTGGTCTATGGTGGCCTACACTCTTTAGGGATGCAGATAATTGGAGAAAAACATGTGAGGTGTGCCAGAGGTGTGGACCTAAACCCACCAAGCAAAGACATCACCCTTTGGTAGTTTCCACTTCTTGGCAGCCCTTTGAGAAGTGGGGATTAGACTTTGTTGGGCCTATATACCCTCCGGCACTTCCAAAGAGGGAAAAGTACTTACTGATAGCCACGGACTACGCAACAAAATGGGCTGAAGCTATTGCATCAACGGATTGCTCTGCACAAACAGTGGCTGACTTTGTGTATTGTAACATCATTTGTAGATTTGGATGCCCGCTGGAAATCTGTACCGATCAGGGTACTCATTTTGTTAACAAAATATTGCAGGAAATTTCCAACAGGTATCGCATTTTACACAGGACTTCTTGTGCATACTACCCACGAGCTAATGGACAAGCCGAGTCAACAAACAAAGTATTAATTTCAATGTTACGAAAAGAATGCATGTTGCAGCCGACCTCTTGGGGACGGGCCTATCTGGGTACATTATAGGCATACAGACTGGCCTATAAAGAGACTGGGTATTCCCCCTTTCAATTAGTTTATGGCTTGGTTCCTATTGAACCATTTGAATTTATCAGAGGCTCTATAAGAACGGAAAGACTAGAGAAAAATGGGATGGAAGTTTCAGCAAGACTTACTGCTTTGCATAAACTAGAAGAATCGAGAATTCTAGCATCCAGACAGTTAGAGAAGCAGCAATTACACAGGAAGAAGACTCATGACAAAAATCTATGGCAAAATAATTTGAAGCCTGGAGATTTAGCCCTGCTACACAGACCGCAAATTTCTAATCAAAACAAAGGGAAATGGATCCCTCACTGGGAAGGCCCTTGTCGCATTACGAAGATGCTGCAGTGGGGGGCAGTGCAATTGGAAACACTCGATGGCAACACCCTACCTTTAGTTAACATTTCCAGACTCAAGGCTTATTATCAAGTATCATAACCATTGCATTTTCCTTTATCTTGTTGGTTTTGGATTGTTTTAATAAGTAGTAATAATAAGTTAACAGTAGTAAACACATAAAAATTGGGCGCACGTTTTTTTTGTCTTTTTTTTACGAAAATCAAACAAAAATTTTGGACGCAAGTTTTCTCTTCCATCAAAAATCAAGAAATTCCTCACTTCATAAATAAAATTCATCACTTGAATGGCTCAGAGTTTTGCTAAGTAACTTTCAGTTTTGCCCTTTCCTTTGTTTGTCTCTCGGATGGATGAGATTAACATTGTCATCTCCTCTCTTTTTGATCACCTTTTTATGCTAGTCCGCTCCTTCTTGAGAGGTGCTCCCTCATTCGAACCAGCTATATAATATGGCCTCTTTTTTCATTCTTGCTTCACCATCCTCAGGAATTCCGTCATATTTTCAGTGCCAAGTTGTGCTAGGGAGGAAAGAAGGAGAGCATTTCAAACCCCCTCACCCTCAATCCCCCTCACCAATCTCCACAACCCAACCCCCCGGCGGCAACAACCGATCCCCCCTCTCCCACCCTCTCCGTTCCACCTCCCCCCTTGTCATCAACCTTCGACACCCCCCAGCCAACCCTTCTCCAATTCTCTCCTCAACCCCCCTCTCAAACCCACGCCCCCCCCTCCCGACACAACTCGGCGCAGCACCCCCCAGCCCCCCCCCCTCTCCAATACTCTCTCCTCAACCCCCCTCTCAAACCCACCCCCCCCCTCCCGACACAACTCGGCGCAGCACCCCCCAGCCCCCCCCCTCCAATACTCTCTCCTCAACCCCCCTCTCAAACCCACGCCTCAACCCCCCTCTCAAACCCACGCCCCCCCCCTCCCGACACCACTCGGCGCAGCACCCCCCAGCCCCCCCCCTCTCCAATACTCTCTCCTCAACCCCCCTCTCAAACCCACCCCCCCCCCCTCCCGACACAACTCGGCGCAGCACCCCCCAGCCCCCCCCTCTCCAATACTCTCTCCTCAACCCCCCTCTCAAACCCACGCCTCAACCCCCCTCTCAAACCCACGCCCCCCCCCTCTCGACACCACTCGGCGCAGCACCCCCCAGCCCCCCCCCCCTCCCCAATACTATCTCCTCAACCCCCCCCTCAAACCCACGCCCCCCCCCTCCCAACACCACTCGGCGCAGCACCCCCCAGCCCCCCCCCCTCTCCAATACTCTCTCCTCAACCCCCCTCTCAAACCCACGCCCCCCCCTCCCGACACAACTCGGCGCAGCACCCCCCAGCCCCCCCCTCTCCAATACTCTCTCCTCAACCCCCCCCCCTCAAACCCACGCCCCCCCCCCTCCCAACACCACTCGGCGCAGCACCCCCCAGCCCCCCCCCTCTCCAATACTCTCTCCTCAACCCCCCTCTCAAACCCACGCCTCAACCCCCCTCTCAAACCCACGCCCCCCCCCCTCCCGACACTGTTGGAGTTTATTGACCTCCAAAGTATAGCAGGAAGTAGGTGGAACCCCCTAGGAACAAGTTGACCTTCTCACAAACTTCATCATAGAAAACCAGTCATGCTTGCAGAGCTTACTACTCTCTACTCACTCAAAAGTTTTTAAAACTGTTTTAACCACATATACTAGAGACCAAGAGCTTTCCAATGAGCCAAAGAACACTCAATTTGGATAAATACTCAATGAGCTATGACCTCTGCCATATGCAGCTTTAATGGAGACCTTGAAACAGAGATGAACCTGAGGACATACATCACTTGCAGAGACTACTGCTCTTAACTCACAACTCCAATGAATCTGAAAATTTCCAGAATACAAATAGACTTGGAGAGCTTTCTAACAAGCTAAAGAACACATGATTTGGATACATACACAAGGAGATATGACCTCTGCAAGTTGGATGTTTAATGGAGACCTTCAGCAGGGATAAAAAACAGAGAACACACACTACTTGCAGAGAGTGTTGCTCTCAGCTCACAAATCCAATGATTATGAAACTTGGTACTATGAAAGTAGACAAGAAGAGCTTTCAAATGAGCTATCAAAAATGTAATTTGGATATATAATGAGGGAGATACAAGCTCTGCAAGCTCTGCATACAAAAACTAGAGTAGCATAGAGATACTCTCTTGGACATCCCACAAGATCACGACTTTTCTCCTCTTTTTATAGCATGGGAAACTAATCTAAAACCTTCCTAATACATCTAAATTCGTGGTAGACACTTGGATGGAGGTATTACATGACTCAAGTGCTCAAATAAGCAAAGTATTGATGGACTTTGAGAACTAGCCACATCGACCTTCCACTAGGACACCACTGAAGCTCCCTTGTGACTCACTAATTTGACTCACCATGTTCTAGAACTCACGTGGTATTTTTGCTACATTTTATGAATAATATGAGCCTTCTTGAAGTATTTGAAGACTTCCCAAAGGTATTTACATAATTTGAAACTTGTACCCTACATAAAACAAATGTTCGCAACATTCTCCCCCTCAAGTTTCAAAGGGTATTTCCTTCATGCCAAGAATATAGTTGAATCTTTGAAGCTTTGGTCCATCCAAGGATTTGGTGAAGATATCTGCAACTTGATCCTTTGTTCCAACAAAAGAAACCTGCACTTCATTGTTCATGGTCTTCTCTCGAACATAATGATAGTGAACCTCTATATGCTTTGTTCTAGCATGAAAAATAGGATTTGAGGTCATATGAATGCTGCTCAAGTTATCCCCATATATCAGTGGTACATCAACCTGCACATTCAAGTCATGAAACAACTTTTTAAACCACATAACCTCAGTAGTAGCCAATGCTAAACCTCTATACTCAGCCTCTGTAGAAGATAAAGCAACTGTAGGCTGTTTCTTTGAACTCCATGTTAATGTCTTGTTTCTTGCTATTACCACATATCCACTTGTGGATCTTCTGTCATCTTTGCTTCCAGCCCAATCTGCATCACTAAAGACTTTAAGAGTTAGATCAACATCATGACTATAAAATAATCCTTCGTTCATGGTACCTTTCAAATACCTAAGCACTCTTTTCGCTGCATGCATATGAGGTACTCTAGGTTCATGCATAAACTGTGACAATACTCCCACTGCATAACATATATCAGGTCTAGTTTTTGTTGCATAAATCAAAGATCCTACCATGGATCTATATACATTCATATCATGCAACTCATCACCTTCCTTTGCACTCAGCTTTACATTACATTCCATTGGAGTAGAAACAAATTTACATTCTTGCATACCAAACCTTTTCAGCATATCACATATATACTTTCTTTGTATCAACCACATACCTTCATCGCTATACACAATTTCAATCCCAAGAAAGTATCTGAGCAAACCAAGATCTGAAATTTTAAATTCCTTTCCCAAATTACCTTTTATCTCATCAATTGCTTTTGCATTATTCCCTGTAATCAACAAGTCATCCACATAAATGCATACATAGACACACATGCCATCTACATGTTTTACATAAAGTGAAGGATCAGCATGACTCGCTGTGTATCCTTGCAGCATAAGATACTTTACCAACCTTGCATTCCATGCCCTTGGTGCCTGCTTAAGACCATACAATGCCTTCTTTAACCTGCATACATGATTAGGATATTTTGCATCCACATAACCATCTGGTTGTGACATATACACTTCTTCATTTAACTCACCATTAAGAAAGGCATTCTTTATATCGAGTTGATATATATTCCACCTTTTACTTGCAGCTAAAGCCAACAAAGTTCTCACCGTTGCCATATTTGCTACTGGACTAAATGTTTCCTCATAGTCCACACCTTGAGTTTGATTATATCCTTTTGCTACAAGTCTAGCCTTATATCTAGACACACTACCATCACTATTTCTTTGAATCTTAAAAACCCACTTGCAACCAATTACCTTTTGCTTTGGTGTACTTGGAACTAAATTCCAAGTCTTGTTATCCTGAAGTGCTTCCATTTCTTCTCTCATTGCTTTCTCCCACTTTTCATCTCCTTTGGCCTCATCATAACATGTGGGTTCATTTTCCTGCTCAACTTTTGTCATAAAAGCATAATGAGTATTCATGAAAGATTCATAAGTATACCTTTGAGGTTGCTTACTTACTCTTGAAGTTCTTCTTACCTCCAATGTAGATGCTCTTCCTTTCTTATTAGGAACCTTTGATGATTCTCCATACTCACATACATCACTAATTTCCTCTCCTTCATCATTAACTTCAACAAGTTTGAGTTTACCTTTACTTTTAACACTTGGAGGTGACTCTTGCCTTAATCTTCCATTGAAAGGTGATCCTCTTTCTTCATCTAGACCACTCCTTTCATCATTTAAACTTCCTGATGGCTGAACTATGCATTCATCTCCTTCAACCACACCTTCTTCATTTTCATCCATGACCTGCAAACAATTCTTATCTGCATACCATGAAAGTGATTCATCAAAGTTTACATCTCTTGACACAACAACCTTATTGGTATGAGGATTATAGCATCTATATCCTCTTTGAGTATCTGCATAACCAATAAATATACATTTTTCTGATTTTGCATCAAGTTTAGATCTCACCTCACTAGGTACATGTACATAACATACACAACCAAATACTTTCAAATGACTTACACTTGGTTTCCTTCCATGCCATACCTCATATGGTGTCAAATGATGAACTCCAGCAGTCGGAACTCTATTCATAATGTAAACACTTGTGCTAACAGCTTCAGCCCAAAAATAATTAGGCAAACACATATCATTAAGCATACTTCTAGATGCTTCTGCTATGATTCTGTTTCTTCTTTCTGCGACTCCATTTTGTTGTGGAGTATACCTGCATGTAACTTCTCTTTTGATACCTTCATCATACAAAAAATCAGTAAAAACTTGAGAGAAATACTCTCCCCCTCCATCAGACCTTAGCTTCTTAATATACCTTCCTGTTTGCTTTTCGACATATGATTTGAACTTCTTGAAACAATCAAAGACCTCACTCTTATGTTTAATGAAATACACAAATGTCATTCTACTATGATCGTCAATGAATGAAACATAGTACTTATTACCAACCAAGGATGCCTCTTTAGTAGGTCCCCACACATCTGTGTGTATGAGATCTAGCAAACCATCACTTACATAGCTTGAATGCTTGAAAGGTTGTCTACTCTGCTTACCCATTTGACATGCTTCACAAAGATGCACCATATGTTGCTTAGTAAGATCAGGTAATCCTTCAACAATCCTCTTCTTTGATAGCTCCTTTAACCTGTGTACATTCATGTGTCCAATCCTTTTGTGCCATAGATCAAGCTCTGCTATTCGATGCATACCATAAGAGAAATAGTTTGTATGATTTGGGTTTACCTTGAATGTAAACAATCTACCTTGTTTTTGACCTCTAGCAATTAACCTCCTTTGCTTTGGATCCTCAATGAAGCAACCTGCATGATTAAATCTCACTTGTAGACCTTTTTCTACCATTTGACCAACCGACATCAAATTCTTAGTGATCGTTGGCACATAAAGTACATCCTTCAAGCAATTTTTCTTGCTCTTATCCTGCATAACAACATCTCCAACCTGCATAATCTTATGTGTTGTATCATCTCCTGTTTCAACATGACCTTTACATGACGGATTATGCATATTAGAAAACCATGAAGCATCATGAGACATGTGATTAGAACAACCACTATCTACATACCATACATCACTATTGGAATTCATCTTAGTTTCTACATTCATCATAAGAAGAGAATCATAATCATCACTTTTACCTTCAACTGCATAATTTCCTTGTTGTTTACCTCTTCTTGAATAGCCTCCTCTTCGATTACCACCTTGATTATTTTCATTTTGATAACAATCTTTGGCATAGTGTCCATACCTTCCACATATATAGCAATTGTTCTTATTATCTTCACTCCTTTGTCTTTGGTTGTAGTTGTAGTAGCCTCTCGTACCTCTAGCGCTTGATCTTCCTCTTCCTCTTGTGTTGAAGAAGCCACTTGAAGTCCTTTGATCATCGATCCTTCTTCCTCGACCTCTATTTGAACCTCTTCCACCTCTGTTTCCACCTCTTGATGATCCTACATAAAGAGCTTGTCCTTGAGATCCTTTTTTATTTGAAGTAGAACCATTTAGATTCATCTCCTCCGTGACCATGAGGGCAATAAGTTGATCAAAATCTGGTAATTCTCCTCTGACATAAACTGAAGTAATGAAGGGTTTCCATCTCTCATCATCTTTGAGTCCGTTGAGAGTATGTGCAACCAAGTCGTCGTCCTCCACATGAGCTTGAATTGATCCTAGTTGATCTGCAATCTCTTTAACTTTCAATATGTAATCATTGACCGATGTCCTTGTATCTTTCTTTATGTTATTCAACTCATTTTTGAGTTGAATCTTCCTTGCTCTTGTACCTGTAGCATACAACCTTTCCAATGCAAGCCAAACATCTCTACTTGTGTCTAGATCTTGTATGTGTCCTACCATTGAATCTTGAATATTTTGTGATAAAATGAATATAACCCTTTTGTCTCTCTCATTCCAAAGTCTAAACTCCCTCAATTGTTGCTGATTTGGGTCCTCTGGTAATGTGGGTTTGATATCTGTGCCGTCAATCAAACCATACAAGCCTCTACCTTGCAAGTATGCTGTGATTCTAAACTTCCATGCCTGATAATTGGTCTTATCAAGCTTCTCTATTTGTGCATGTTGGTCTCCCATAATACAAATGCTAAGCTTCCTCCTTTAAGCCTCCTTTCCAATGTGTGTGATGAGAAGAAATATAATATTTACCTTGTAAATGAGGTATGTGCACCTTTCTTTGCTTGGATGTTGCTTCAGATGCCTCCTTGCAATCTTCTTCTACCTTTGTGTAGTGTTGATGATGAACTGCTTCTTTGATAGCTTCAAATTCTTCGTCAAGGTATGATAACCTTCTCCAAGTCTCCAAATACTTGCTCTGATACCAATGTTGGAGTTTATTGACCTCCAAAGTATAGCAGGAAGTAGGTGGAACCCCCTAGGAACAAGTTGACCTTCTCACAAACTTCATCATAGAAAACCAGTCATGCTTGCAGAGCTTACTACTCTCTACTCACTCAAAAGTTTTTAAAACTGTTTTAACCACATATACTAGAGACCAAGAGCTTTCCAATGAGCCAAAGAACACTCAATTTGGATAAATACTCAATGAGCTATGACCTCTGCCATATGCAGCTTTAATGGAGACCTTGAAACAGAGATGAACCTGAGGACATACATCACTTGCAGAGACTACTGCTCTTAACTCACAACTCCAATGAATCTGAAAATTTCCAGAATACAAATAGACTTGGAGAGCTTTCTAACAAGCTAAAGAACACATGATTTGGATACATACACAAGGAGATATGACCTCTGCAAGTTGGATGTTTAATGGAGACCTTCAGCAGGGATAAAAAACAGAGAACACACACTACTTGCAGAGAGTGTTGCTCTCAGCTCACAAATCCAATGATTATGAAACTTGGTACTATGAAAGTAGACAAGAAGAGCTTTCAAATGAGCTATCAAAAATGTAATTTGGATATATAATGAGGGAGATACAAGCTCTGCAAGCTCTGCATACAAAAACTAGAGTAGCATAGAGATACTCTCTTGGACATCCCACAAGATCACGACTTTTCTCCTCTTTTTATAGCATGGGAAACTAATCTAAAACCTTCCTAATACATCTAAATTCGTGGTAGACACTTGGATGGAGGTATTACATGACTCAAGTGCTCAAATAAGCAAAGTATTGATGGACTTTGAGAACTAGCCACATCGACCTTCCACTAGGACACCACTGAAGCTCCCTTGTGACTCACTAATTTGACTCACCATGTTCTAGAACTCACGTGGTATTTTTGCTACATTTTATGAATAATATGAGCCTTCTTGAAGTATTTGAAGACTTCCCAAAGGTATTTACATAATTTGAAACTTGTACCCTACATAAAACAAATGTTCGCAACAGACACCACTCGGCGCAGCACCAACCAGCTCCCCCCTCTCCAATACTCTCTCCTCAACCCCCCCCTCAAACCCACGCCCCCCCCCTCCCAACTCCACTCGGCGCAGCACCCCCCAGCCCCCCCCCTCTCCAATACTCTCTCCTCAACCCCCCTCTCAAACCCACGCCCCCCCCTCCCGACACTACTCGGCGCAGCACCCCCCAGCCCCCCCCTCTCCAATACTATCTCCTCAACCCCCCCCTCAAACCCACGCCCCCCCCCCCCTCCCAACACCACTCGGCGCAGCACCCCCCAGCCCCCCCCCCTCTCCAATACTCTCTCCTCAACCCCCCTCTCAAACCCACGCCCCCCCCTCCCGACACAACTCGGCGCAGCACCCCCCAGCCCCCCCCTCTCCAATACTCTCTCCTCAACCCCCCCCTCAAACCCACGCCCCCCCCCTCCCAACACCACTCGGCGCAGCACCCCCCAGCCCCCCCCCTCTCCAATACTCTCTCCCCAACCCCCCTCTCAAACCCACGCCCCCCCTCCCGACACAACTCGGCGCAGCACCCCCCAGCCCCCCCCCCTCTCCAATACTCTCTCCTCAACCCCCCTCTCAAACCCACCCCCCCCCTCCCGACACAACTCGGCGCAGCACCCACCAGCCCCCCCCTCTCCAATACTCTCTCCTCAACCCCCCTCTCAAACCCACGCCTCAACCCCCCTCTCAAACCCACGCCTCCCCCCCCTCCCGACACCACTCGGCGCAGCACCCCCCAGCCCCCCCCTCTCCAATACTCTCTCCTCAACCCCCCCCTCAAACCCACGCCCCCCCCTCCCAACTCCACTCGGCGCAGCACCCCCCAGCCCCCCCCCCTCTCCAATACTCTCTCCTCAACCCCCCTCTCAAACCCACGCCCCCCCCTCCCGACACTACTCGGCGCAGCACCCCCCAGCCCCCCCCTCTCCAATACTATCTCCTCAACCCCCCCCTCAAACCCACGCCCCCCCCCCCTCCCAACACCACTCGGCGCAGCACCCCCCAGCCCCCCCCCTCTCCAATACTCTCTCCTCAACCCCCCTCTCAAACCCACGCCCCCCCCTCCCAACACCACTCGGCGCAGCACCCCCCAGCCCCCCCCCCCTCCAATACTCTCTCCTCAACCCCCCTCTCAAACCCACGCCCCCCCCTCCCGACACAACTCGGCGCAGCACCCCCCAGCCCCCCCCCTCCAATACTCTCTCCTCAACCCCCCTCTCAAACCCACGCCTCAACCCCCCCTCTCAAACCCACGCCCCCCCCCTACCGACACCACTCGGCGCAGCACCCCCAGCCCCCCCCTCTCCAATACTCTCTCCACACCCCCCCTCTCTCAAACCCACGCCCCCCCCCTCCCGCCACCACTCGGCGCAGCACCCCCCAGCCCCCCCCCTCTCCAATACTCTCTCCTCAACCCCCCTCTCAAACCCACAAACCCCCCCTCCTCACAACCCAGCACAAACCCCTCCCGACTCCATTCACCCCAACGCCCCCCCCTCATCAAAACCACCCCTCTCCCTCTCCACCGTACGCCCCCCTCTTCGTCCCAACTCCATCCAATCATCACACCCTCTGCCCCCCTCTCTCCACTTCAACCTATCGATTCCTATTTCCCTCTAGAGGCTTTCTTCGGCTCCATTTCCTTCCCCCAGTTTCATCCATGGCGGACCCCGCTCCGGGTGATAGTTCTGCTCCTGCCTCAACAATTGCTTCTGCCCATCCCAATCCCCCTCCTCCTTCATCGGCAGACCCATCTGTTCAAGCGACTCAAACCGCACCAACCCTGGATCTTCCCCTTTATTCCATAGACTCAGATTCCAGCTACCTGTATTCCCCACCTCCCCTCCCGCACCCTCCTTCTCCTTCCCCATCTATATCTCATTCATCCCACCCATCTTCGCCAACAGGGGATTATATGCGCCTGTTTCTCCCACCTGACATAAACCTGCAAATCCGAATGTATCTCTCCATTCCTACCATTGCCCTTCGTCAAATGTTTTCTATTGAGGATCTTCAACAGGCGGGCTTGTGGGGCTTGGCTAATGTTTTCTTCAACCCCGCCAATTTTACCCAGGTTTATGAAGCCATTCGCCTTTTCCCTCATTTTCGAACCGGCACTCTCTTCATCCCAGACATTGCCGCAAGTATTGGGTCTTCCCTAATAGATTTTCGTGCTCCCCCTTTCCTATACTCTGGACTGTCCGCCTCCGCCACTATTGCCTTTTGTAACACACATTTTCAAAGTAATGCTAGGTTTTCGCTCCGCATGACCACCCTTCTCAATGCGTTCATCTTTTTCTTCTTACTCCGCAGCCAAACCTCTTCCCTTCCGTGGTCTGATATTCGTATCGCTGATCCGCTCTTTTGCTTTCTCCATAGCCGCCCCTACCCTTACGCACACCTCATTTATAGTTCCTTGATGTTGCGCACCCGTCGCCTACGCCAGGCTATCTCTAGAGGCTCTCATGCATTTTCCATCTATTCTGCACCCTTCTTATCTTGGCTATATCAGATTCCAGCACATTCTGCACACAATGCTGCTTATCTCCCTTCCCAACCTGGACCTTCCATTGCTCCATCTCCCTCCCCCCCTCTAATCTCTATTGACTCAGCTTCCGCCTCGACACCCACCTCCGCACCACCTGATGTAACTTCCTGCCCTCCCCACTCTTCTTCACCCATCCCTCCTGCATCTACCATCTCTCCATTCATATCTAACCCCCCTGATGTAACCTCCATCCCTCCCCATTCTTCTATCCCTCCTGCCTCTACCACTTCTCCGTTCTTATCTCATCCCCCTGATGTGCCCTCCTTCCCTCCCCAATCTTCTTCCCCTATCCCGCCCACAGCCACCACCTCTCCATTCATGACTCCCACCCCTCACGTCCACTCCTTCACTACACAATCTTCTTCCCCTTGCCCTCCTGTATCTACAAATTCTCCATCCATGCCTACCCCTCCTATTATCCATAGACCTCCCCTCTCTTCCGATTTCACCCCACTTATTCAAACCCAGCTCAACCCTCAAAACCCCACCTGTATGCCACCCATTCACCCGGATTTCACATCCCCCTCTATCAGTAACCTTCCTGTCAGTCAACCTCTCCCTTCCCCCAATCTTTCACTTCCCACTCCATCAGCCACTCCAAACCTTCATACTCCTCCGCCGTATATTCCCCCTCCCCCTCCCCCTCCTGCTCCACCGGCCAATCCCGCTCCGCCTTTTGACCAACCATCTACACCTTCATTTTTGCAATTACTCCAGGACGCAAGTGTAGTCGCTATCGGCAATGCTCAGGCTTCTCAGATTTCCTTGGATTCGGTTTCCGCAGCAGCTTCGGTTCATCAACAGTATATCTCAACAATAGAAAACATCAATCGCATGGCAACCTCCCAATGGCACTCCCTCAACGAATCAGCACGATTGCTCAAAGCAGAGCGAGATCATTATCGCGATATGGCCGACTCTGCGATGAAAGCCTTAGAAGATCTTCAGAATCGCTCCAACTTAGGGCTTTGTGCTAATGCTGCATGCCGACGTATCCGTAGGGAAAGGGATCACCTTAGACAATGCCTGAGTTCGCTACAGCTTACGATCGAACAAGCTTCTGCTCCTTTGCCCCCTTCTCCATCAACCTCGGCTGACAACCTCAATCACCCTCCACAATAAATTAAATTCCTCAGTCTAAATAAATTGCTCATCCCAGTCATAAAATATTGCTCTTAGATTCCAGTATCCCTTTGCCAATAATTACCTCATAATTTTGATTTCTCTCATTCTTGTCGGGTGCATTATACTTTTTCTTCTCAATAAGCTACACATCCTTTATTTTTTTCGTGCCTACGTCATCCTCATCTCTGTGTCTTTGCAATTTCTCAGTTGGTATCGCTGTTGTCTCTCCGGGACGGAGAGATCTTTAGGTGGTGGGCATCTGTAGAGCCCTAACCGGTTGAAACTAAAGGTACAAAGTATTTTTTCTCTTAAGGTTCAAAGGTTGAATCTAAACCTTAAGGTGCAAAAGTAAAAGAATTAAAAGGAAAAGTGAAGGAGGAAGGCCGCGTACGAAAAGGTGGAAATAGGCCGCCCAATCAAAATTTTATTTTAAAAGTCACTCTTGTTCTAAAGACACTACAAGACAAAGTAGCGAATCGTTGCGGACCAGTTCAAAAAGACAATCTTGGGACATTGAAAGGACACCAAGATTGTATTGCAGTTAGAGTGCGCGAACCGGCGGACTCTCAAACAAAAGTAAAGACAAAGGCTATTCTTACACATTGGGAGTAGAGAGCAAGGGAGAGTTTCAGAGGAGCAAGAGAGGAAGCAAGAAGAGCCTCCAGTGTGCGACGACATTCAAGAGTGCAAGAGGTGTCAAGAGGAAAGTGTGCAGAGAAGGGAGAAGGCGGGCTGGATTCCAAGAGTTCCAAGGGCTATTGCGTGCGTGCGCAGTGATACCAATTCCTTAGCTTGGCGGAAGCTTAGTGCAAGGTGTGCACAAGGGAAGCGGGAAGCAAGTGAAGGATTGGTGCTCGAGAGGCCGCCGCTAGACGACTTGAGATAATTGGTCTTCAGTAATTAATACTCTCTGAAGTGGTATTTAGTCATTGATTCGACTGTGCGCAGTCATTGTAATTGTTGAAGGATAATTAATATTCAAGGTCTCCAAGAGTATTCCTTTGCAGAAGTTCTCACTGTTATTCCATTTTCATCATCTCTTTTGTCTCCTACAAACCCTCAAACTCCTTCTTGTCCTCGAATCCCCAACAATAACCGAACCAAACTCGAACAGTGAACAGTGCACAAGGAGCACAGGAAGTACAATGAGCATAGTGAGTACAGTGAGTACAATGAGCATAGTGAACACAGTGAGTACAATGAGTACAGTGAGCACACAAAAAAATCATAGTTACCATAGAAGGAGAAGAAGAAAAATGTACATACATAGGGCATGATTTGACTAGTGAAGAAGAAGAAGAGCTAGTTGCCCTATTGCGTGAATATAGAGATGTGTTCTCTTGGAGTTACAAAGACTTGAAAGGAGTAGACCCGGATATATGTTCCCATAGAATCCCTATGACTCCAAATGCCAAACCTACAAAACAGAAACCATACACATACAATGATAACTGCGCTGCTAAGATTAAAGAAGAAATAGATCGTTTGATAGAAGCATAATTCATTTACGAAATTGAGCATACCGAATGGGTATCCGCATTATCATTGTGCCCAAGAAGAATGGAAAATTGTGTGTGTTTATTAACCTTAGAAAAGTTAATTCTACCACAATTAGAAATAGTTATCTTCTTCCTATCACAGAACACTTATTGGAAAGAGTTGCGGGCAAGGAAATCTACAAGTTTCTTGATGGTTTCTCAGGCTTCAAGTAGCCATCACTCTTGAAGATCAGCACAAGATGACTTTTGCCACAAAATGGGGCATATTTGCATTTCATGTGATGCCATTTAGGCTGACAAATTCAGCCGCCACTTTCCAAAGACTCATGTGTCACGTTTTTAAGAAATTCTTACACAAGAATTTGGAAGTTTATGTCGATGATATATGTACTCATTCGAATATGAGGCAGACACATATCCCAAAACTAAGGCAAGTATTTGACAAATGTCGAGAATATCAGGTTTGTCTAAACCCAAAAAAGTGCGTTTTCATGGTCAAGCAAGGCAAAATTCTAGGACACATTGTGTCAAAAAATGGAATTTTGACAGATGAAGAAAAGGTGAAAGTAATTGTAGACCTACCTAGGCCAAATAACGTAAAAGAGGTACAGGCCTCCATGGGTCATTATGGTTATTAACGACGATTCATACACATGTATGCTATCATAGCCAAGCCTCTGTACTCTCTTTTGACCAAGTTTGAATGGATAGATGAATGTGAAAATTCATTCAATGAACTTAAATGATGCTTGTGTTCGGCACCTATATTGACAACCGCAGATTGAAGCAAGCCATTCCATGTACATGTGGATGCATCCAACTATTCCATAGGATGTGTCTTGGCACAACCTACGAATGAAGGTAATGTAGATCTCCCTATAGCTTACGCAAGTAGGCAGTTGAATGAAGCAGAAAGAAATTACACCACTACGGAACGAGAAGGATTAGGAATGATTTACGTACTAAAAAAAATTCAGGCATTACTTGTTGGCAAATAAGTTCAAGTTCTTCATGGATCATCAAGCGTTATTGTACTTAGTCAATAAGTGTTGTAATATCGAAAGATTAATACGATGGTTTCTATTACTCATGGAGTATGACTTTGAAGTCGTAGTCAGGAAGGGAAAGATACACCTTAGAGCTAACCACCTCTCACGACTAACCATGGGAGAAGCTCCTCAAGGAATAGCGGATGAATTACCTGACTCATACCTGTTTAAGCTTGAGATAGTACCAGAATGGGCTAAGCCTATTGTCCCTATTCTCACATATGGACCCAAGAATCCTGGGATAAGGATCAAAGAAGGAGAAATTACCAAGTCACAAAGATATTAAATAATAGCAGGAAGTATATATAAACAGGATAATCAGAAGATTCTTGCTTGTTGTGTAGATGAATCAGAATACACGAATTGGTTGCAATTAGCACATGTAGGTGCATTAAAGCAGCATCATTCAAAACATTGTACCTTGCAGACTTTGCATAGACTAGGAGTATATTGGCCTTCTATGGAAGTAGATGTCTACAAGTTGTGTAGAGAATGTCCTGTCTGTTGTGAAAGACCACCGGTAGAACATGCCACATTATATCTTATGTCTTTCGCACCAGAATGGAGTGAACCTTTAGTGATGTACTTGAGGACGAAAACATTTCCTCAAGGAAGGACCTTAGCACGACAGTGAAGTTATGGTGGCCCACTCTTCACATGGATGCATGTACCTATGTTAAGAGATGTGATGTGTGCCAAAGAACTCAGTTTCCTACTCGTAGAGATGAAATGCCACTGAAACCCATGATGGGAGGACATGCATTTTCCAAGTGGGGTATAGACTTTGTAGGACCCATTGACCCCCTTGCAAAAGGTAATCATGCTGAATACATTATTGTAGCAATGGATTATCTTACCAAATGGGCAAAGGTCAAGGCCACAAAAAATAATGATGCACACATGACTGCAAAATTCTTATTTGAAAATGTCTTTACAAGATATGAACTGCCTATAGAGATAGTGAGTAACCGAGGAACTCACTTTCTAAATCAAGTCATTGAATATTTGTTACAACATTTTATGGTGATTCATAATCCTTGTGCTGTTCACGTGCTTCTGCATACGTCTAACTCCAACAATTGGTATCAGAGCAAGTCGTCGCTTCATCTAGGGCGTCGTTGACACTCCTCCGTTTGCAGTCTCAGATTCACACGAAATTTGGTGAGCATACTCAGGGTGTTTGAGAGATCTAAACAGCTTCGTTTTGTAGTGCCAAAATCGCGATCTGAGCTTGTTTCGACCTCTGAATGCATTATCGTAGTGCTTGTGTAGGCTATTTTGTCTTTTTGTGCCAAAGGTATATACTAGTTTTTGTTCACCAGTATAAGCGTCTTGAAGTCTGCTACAGGTCTAGCAAAATTTGTTGGGGCAATTCTGTTCAACTTTTTGAGATACAGTCAATTTTCTGCATCAAGGTAATTTAGTCACCGACCATGGCTGAAAGCAGTGATGTATTCCATATGTTGGCTGTTGAGGATAAGTTGGATGGTACCAACTACCCATTATGGGCTTATATGATGCGAGATGTATTGGTTACAAAAGGATTGTGGAACATTGTGCAGGGTGTTGAAAGATGTCATGTTACACCTCTAACTACAGGTACTGCAAATACAGGTGCTAGAGCTGATGAAGATGGTGTCGAAGATGATATTTCGCAGATTCCTATTCATGTTGTTGTTTCTGCTGCACCTACTGTAAAGCAGATTCGTTGGGATGGCAGAGATGCCCAGGCACATGCACTGATAGATTTTTTTAAATTTTTGTTGATGAGGTTATACCAGATAGCTCACTTGTGCCGACCGTTCTGAATGGTCTTTCTGATTCATATCAGAGTTTTGCTTCTACTATTCGGTTGATGAGGAAAGGCAATCCAAATGCCTTATCATTTGAGGAGTTAGTCTCTGTTCTGTTGCAGGAAGATCACTCCAGGCAAAACAGGTCCATTATGCGAGTTGTAGATCAAGCTTTCTTGGCTAGTCAGAAGGGCAAAGGAAAATGGAGCTCTTCAACTAGTAAGCATAAATCTGCTAATTCGGCGTATTCGAAGAAGGAAGATAAAGATGAGAAGAAATCAGAAAAGCAGAAATTGTTTTGTAAGTATTGTAAAGGGAATGATCATATCATAAAGAACTGTCCAAAACTGGTTGCTAAAGAGGCAAAGAAGAAAGAGGCTGGAATGGTTGTTGCAGAGGCCTCTACACCAAAAAGAGAGTATGCAAATCTTGTACAGGAAGAATGGGCGTTTACTACTATCTGCAGTTTTGACCCATCTTCTCATGATCAGTGCATGACTGCAGTAGACTCAGATGTTTGGTACTTTGACAGTGGGGTGACCAAACATATTACCTCGCAGCGCAGTTTCTTCTCTTCACTCGAGCCTGCCCCTACAGGGAATACTGTTACATGTGCCAACAACTCCTCTTATCCTGTTATGGGAGTTGGTAAGATCATTTTGACTACTGTTGATGGTAGTTCTTTCACTTTGTCAGATGCTTTATTTGTGCTAGGGATCAAGAAGAATCTGTTATCAGTTTCTGCATTAGCCAAGATTGGCTTGGTTGTGAAATTTGTTGATGACAGATGTACAGTTCATGATCTGTCAAATGGTGATGTTATTATTGCTTCTGGCATTTTATGTTGTGGGATGTATAAGCTCATAGACTATGAAAGATCTGAAAATGATTTGGCATGTGCTGTAAATGATTCTCAGGCTATGTTAGATGCAAAGATTTGGCATGCACGCTTTGGTCATCTAAATTTTGCTAGTCTGCTACGCCTGCAGAAATATGAAATGGTTTCCTCTTTACCCAAACTTGAGGCACCTGGAAAACATGTTTCTGAAGGCTGTATTTTGGGCAAAATGCAGCATTTCTCCTTTCCAAAAGATGGTTCAGTTCGGGCTACACAGAAATTGCAGCTTGTACATAGTGATGTCTATGGTCCTATGCAGACACCCTCTTTTGGAAATTACCTTTACTTCGTGACCTTCATTGATGATTTTTCCAGGCATGCATGGGTATATCCACTCAAAGCAAAGTCCGAAGTGTTCATGTGCTTTAAACAGTTTTTGGTTTTGGCTGAAAATCTTTTAGCATGTAAAATGGGCACCCTCCGTTTTGATCGGGGGGGGGGGAATATATGTCTTTTGATTTCAATGCATTTCTGGCTGAACGTGGGATAAAACACTAGTTTACAGTGCCGTATACACCTCAACAGAATGGAGTTGCTGAACGAAAGAACAGGTCACTCATGGAGATGGCGAGGTGCATGGTCAAGAGTGAGGCTTTACCACATAGTTTCTGGCTTGAGGTTGTCATGTGTGCAGCATATGTACTAAATAGGTGTCCCACTAAAGCATTGCAGTCTATCACTCCATATGAGGCTTGGCATGACCACAAGCCATCTGTTGCTCATCTGCATGTTTTTGGTTGTTTGGCATATGCACTAGTGCCTGAACAACATCGCAGAAAATTGGATGATAAGGCAGTAAAATGTATTTTTGATGTTATTCAGCCATTGTTTTCATGTACTAAGGAGACATCTGTTAGCTCCAAAGACATGTATGATACTTTGATGCCTCTTTTTACAGGTGGACAGTCTAGTGCTGGTCCTAATGAAGCAACTTCTCAGCCTTTGCAGGTTTCATATGATGATGCAGATCATTCCATTTCTGATGCAGATTTACATGATGCACTTGTTGATGAGAGAGCTGATATTGAGCAGGCAAAAACTATGCCAAAATGGCGGGTGCAGACTTTGCATGACAGCAAATTAGATGCACCTTTGTCATATCGTACTCGTTCAGGCTCTCATAGTGCCTCCTTTGCATTAGATTCCTATGCTATGGCTGCGTCTAGTCTTTGTGATGAGAATGAGCCTGTTTCTTTTGATGAAGCACAAAATTTAGAAAATTGGATGGCTGCTATGCAATCTGAATATGATGCTATAATGAAGAATGCTACATGGTCTTTATGTGACTTGCCTCTTGGCAAGAAGGCCATTGGCACTAAGTGGGCATACAAGCTGAAGTGTAAACCAAATGGTACAGTTGACTTGTATAAGGCTAGGCTTGTTGGAAAGGGTTATGCGCAGGAAAGAGGCATTGATTTTGATGAGACCTTTGCACCTACACGCCGTATGACTACTGTTCGGAGCATTTGTGCACTTGTAGCCCATCATGGTTGGAATGTACATCAGTTGGACATTAAAACAGCATTTCTAAATGGTGACTTGCATGAAGAAGTGTATGTTTTTCAGCCCCGTGGCTTTGTGCAAAAAGGGCATGAAAACTAGGTGTGCAGGTTAAAGAAGGCATTATATGGATTAAAGCAAGCACCACGTGCTTGGTATGAGAAGATACATGCCTATTTGGTTGCACATGGTTTTGAGAACAGTCCAACTGAAAGCACCTTATATGTTAAGCATGCTAATGAGGTGCTTCTGATCATGGTTGTCTATGTTGACGACATGCTGCTCACTGGTCCTATTGAGAAGCATATTGCTAATTTCAAGGCTGATTTGCATGCCTCATTTGAGATGTCTGATTTGGGGCATTTGCATCATTATTTGGGCATTCAGTTTATGCAAGTTGATGGTGGAATGGCTTTGTGTCAAACGAAATATATTGACACATTATTGCAACGTTTTGGCCTTGAAGACTGTAAGCCTGTTGCCACTCCTATGGAGACAGGTTTACGATTGAGTCTTCATGATGCTGGAGATGCATTTGATGCTGTTCTCTATCAGCAAGCTGTTGGATGCTTGATTTACGTATGCATTACTCGGCCAGATATTCAATTTGCTGTCTCACATATGAGCAGGTTTATGCATTGCCCAGGAGTTAGGCATTGGAAGGCGGTTAAGCGCATCATTCGCTACTTGAGTGGTACTCGGCTACTTGGGTTGTTTTATCCCAAGGGGGGATTACTACCGCCAGATTTGCATGCTTTTTCTAACTCACATTCGGCTGGTTGCTATGACACTCGTGTGTCCACCAGTGGTTTTTCTTCATGCTTGGTAGCTCATGTATATCTTGGTTGAGCAAGAAGCAGCCTACTATGGCGACTTCCGGTTGTGAGGCTGAGTAAAGGGCAGCTTTCACAGCGACTGTTGAGTGTGTGGGGCTCAGACGCCTTATGGTTGATTTGGGTGTTAGCCAGTCTTCTGCCACCACCATCTTCACTGATAGTCAGAGCGCATTGGCAATTGCGAGGAACCCTGTGTTCCATGCTCGCACTAAGCACATTGAGGTGCATTAGCACTATGTCAGGGAGAGGTTCTCTGCTGGGGAGATCAGCTTGGCATATGTGCCCATGCAGGAGAACATTGCAGACCTTTTCACCAAGGCTCTGCCTAGGGAGAAGTTTGAAGCTTTCCGCAAAGCTTTGGGCTTACTTCCTTTTGTGGAGTGATTTCCACATAGCTTGGCACTTCCTTATACATGAGTGCAAGATCCTTGTTCACCGCATCACTCCCAGGGGGGATTTGTTGATATATTTAGGTAGTGATGTGTGTGAACACACTAGGACCGCCCGGGCACTTTTTTCCCTCTTTAGGAGGTTTTTTTTTCCCGGCTTGTATATACGCTTATTGCCCTAAATGGGAAACTTATCTTTATGCATTCTCTAGTAATACATTCAGTATTGTGTGTTGTGCTCCAAGCTTCTTCTTCTTCCTTGTGCTGTTCGCGTGCTTGCGCAGACGTCTATCTCCAACAACACATATACACACACATACACATGCACACACACACATATATATACACACACATACACATACACATGCATACACATACACATGCATATGCACATAAACATACACACATGCATATGCATAAAACATATCTACATGCACATAGATACACACATAGATACACATGTATACATGCATATAGACACACTTACACAAATATAGATATATACCTACATGTACATACATACATTTTATACACACACAATTACATGCACATACATACATATATACACACAAGCACACATATAATATGAATGAATTATATAATTAAGGTAATAAATCACATGTTAAATATAAACAATAATAAAACTCATTCAAACAAGTCTTTTCATTAATTAGTACCATAGACACAATTCAAAACATACTTGGAATGAAAAAATATATAGATATAAAAAATATGTATATCAATGTAAAATATATATCCACTATAATATATCAATCATCCTTATCATTATCATCCACATCATCATGTAAGTTTGCATCATCATGATCATTCTCATCAACATGATCATCCGCATGATCTAATGTACCTATAGTGGCATCATGGGTAGAGGTGTGGGCACTCTGTGATGATCGAGATCATCCCACCTATGTTTATCTCTCCACCTTGTCCATATTTGCCTCTCCATAATAATCTTGTATTACATATAACAAACATAAATAAATAAAACATTTAACAGATAAATAAAAATAAAATAATTATATGAAATTTAATAATACTCACAAAAGCATTTGGATGATCTTGCATGTACTCACTGAGACATCCATATCCACAATGTGTAGCAAAATTGATTTCTTTTTTTGTAGGATATCAACCATAATCCTTTCGCTCCATTGAAACGAATAAAAAAAGATTAATGATTAGTGTTTTAACTAAAATAAAAAATATAGTTTTAATAATACATATACTTACAAATGTAGCTACAAAACCATGATGGCCCATTTGGCCTAAGTGCGATGCATGACCGACTCAACTCTCTTCTTTGCAGCAGCATGTGTTTATTTGATGAAACAAAAATACATAGATTAAATGTAAAACATTTATAAAACATATGAGAATTATAAACCACAATAATATAAACTATTAATTTGTATACCTTCTACTGAGGAAATTATTCTTGAAGATGTAGCTGTCTGCAAAAAAACTGCCACGTCTCAGGTGGTATGTTAGGTATCCTCTTATTTTGTTCTACCATACAATATCTCCTATTATTTTATCTCAACCAAAAAAAAAAGATCAGAATATAAAGAAACTTTAAATTCATAAACATGCATACACAGATACACATACACATGCACTTACATATACATACTTACACTTACACATACATACTTACACAAGCATACGCATAGCCACACATATACATGCACACACATACATACTAAATACATACCCACACACATTACACATATACATAGACTTACACATACATACATAGATACACTTACACATACATACACACACACGTACATGCATACACATACACATGCATGCATACACATACACATGCATGCATACACATACACTTACACATGCATACATACACTTACACATACATACATACACTTACACATACATACACACACATACACATACCCACATATATAAATACACACACATACATACTAAATACATGCACACATACACATACACACATACACATACTGACACACACACATACATGCATACACATATACTTACACATACATACATACACTTACACATACATGCATACACTTACACACATACATATATATAAACACACATACATGCATCCACATACACTTACACATACATACATACCCACACATACACATACATACATACACACATACATGCATATATACATACACTTACACATACATGCATACACTTATACATACATACACTTACACATACATGCATACACTTATACATACATACACATACCCACACATATACATATGCACACATACATGCTAAATACATGCACACATACACACACACACTAATACACATACTCCTAGACACATGCATACACACACACAAATACACATACTCCTAGACACACGGTTACACACACATACATAACACACTTACACACACACATAACACACATACATAACGCACAAACATACACATACACATATATACACACATACATACACTTACACATACTACATGCATGGAGACACATACATAATAAATGCATACACATTTATAAACATGCATACATATGCACACACATACACATACCCACACATATAGATACACACACATACATAATAAATACATGCATGCATACACATACACACATATATACCCACATATATATATACATACATACAAACATCATACATTTATAGTTTTGCATGTGTATTTATATGTCAGAATGTGTATTTGTGTATATGTGAATATGTGTGTATGTGTAAATGTGTACATGTGAATGTGTGTGTATGTAAATAATAAGATTATTAATATCTAGTACCTTTATTTGCTACACAATCAGATTCTGATCAATCAAAGGTCAATGGCATCAAGACAATGCATCAAGAAATGATGCTTTATTGTCTTCATGCCAACATCTCATCAAGGTCAATGGCATCCAGGACAATGCATATTAGCTAACAGAAGGTTCTTGTTGTATCAATACAATACAACTTCTTGAAGAAGGTCTATGGATATATGAAATATATCATCTCGTATATCAAGAGCTCAAAGCAAAGATCAAGTTGACCCTTGTACTAAGCTTTAAGCATCAAGAAGCTTTCCTGGAGAGTACTGATGATGATACTGAGATACCATACATTGTTCCTAAGAGGACTAGATCACATGGTGGTTCATACGAGGAACAACAAAGGGTGCATCAATGCCTTTTGGGAAGCATTGAGATTCACAAGAGAATGGTGGATCAATGCTTCTAGAAATTGAATAGAGGTGAGGAAGAACATGATAAGAAAATTGATATGAAGAAGAAAGAGGTGGATGAGATTGTCCAACTTGAAGGGGAAATAGAGTCATTGCAGGTGCAAGCTGAGGATTTACATGGACCCTAAGCTTGCACCCATAATGACTCTATTTCCCCTTCAAGCTGTACAATCTCATCCACCTCTTTTTTCTTCATATCAATAGGCCTATCATGTTCTTCCTCCCCTCTAGTCAATTTTTGGAAGCATTGATCCAACTTTCTCTTGCAAATGTCAATGCTTGCCAACAGGCACTGATGCACCCATTTTTATTCCTGATATGACCCATCAAGTGATCTAGTCCTCCTAGGAAACACAACGTATGGTATCTCTGTTATCAGGATCTTGCTTACATGCACACAAAGGTTACGAATGTAGAAAACGCACAAGAAAATAGAGATGCCAAGAGACAAGAAGAAACGCAGTATTTGGTTTGCATCAAGACAATTGCATCAAGATAAAATTTAAAGGATCAAAACTCAAAACCAAAGTTATGGCCAATTTTTAATAGAAATCGACTTATGCACCTTCTCCTTGGATACTTCCGACAAAAGAGATGAAAAAAGGTAAGAAAAAGTTTTTACTTTTTATGATATAGTTTATTATCTTTTAAGCACATAATAACAATTTTCTGTAATTTTATATTTTGATAGATTATTTAGAAGGTTGATTGGTTTCGAGCTGAGTATAAAGGTAGTAATTCCACATTAAAAAGGGATCGTTATTGATTGTTAACTTGAATTATTTGAATTGGCATCAGATATAGGTTCTCGTTTATTCAAGTAAAATATAGGTGAATCCCACCACAAAGATGAAAACATGTTCTTTTAAGTTAGAAGATGAAGCTCAAGGGTATGCCTAAAATTTTGTATATAGCTTTTTTTTCAAGGATGAAATTTCTCTCATGTATGTATGCATATGTGTGTGTATTCATGTGTGTTATATGTATACATGTGTTAGTATGCACATATGTGTGTTTGATGTGTATGTATGTGTATGCATGTGTTAGTATCCACACATGTATGTATGCATTTGAGTGATATATGCAAGTGTGTTTATAATTGTGTATGCATGTATATGTATACATGTGTGCATGTAGGCATGTATGTGTGATGTATATGTATCTACATGTGTGCTTTATATATATGTATGTGTATATACATGGTCTATATATATCTTTATATGTATTATGGTCCTCGTTGATTCAAGTAGCAATATAAAGAGGCATAAGTTTGGGAGGAGAGACATCTCTCTAGTAGGTGGTGGGAGGACTAGATGCAATGTGTATATATACCTCAATCATACAACAAATGCATAGGGGTACGGAAGTACGAAAAAGTATGGTTGAAAATACCATACGTGTGTGTGTGTATATATATATATACATGTGTGCAGGATTGGTTCTTGATGCATCAAGAACCCCCTTTCTTGACTTACTTACTTGTACCTAACGGCCAAGCCAAATAAGGTTTCTTGTCTTCACTTTTTTTTCAAGGCTCAAGTCAATTTATTGTATTCTATGTGTTATTTACTGGACTCACATAGATATATATGTATGTATGTTTGTATGTATGTATGTGTATATATATATATATATATATATATATATATATATATATATATATATATATATATATATATATATATATATATATATATATATATATATATATATATATATGTGTGTGTGTGTGTGTATGTGTGTATGTATGTATCTCTCTCTGTCTCTCTCTCTCTCTCTACATATATATATATATATATATATATATATATATATATATATATATATATATATATATATATATATATATATATATATATATATATATATATATATATATATATATGTATGTATATATATATATATATATATATGTGTGTGTGTGTGTGTATGTATGTGAATGTGTGTGTAGATACACACATAAATATAACAAATAAAAGCAATGCATATTGTGCATTATCACGACGATGTGCCATAAGTATCCGCATCTCGTTCAAAAACCACTTATGAGACCACCTAGTGCCGAATTCTATCTCCAATGAACTGAGTACATAATTTTTGTCTCTCTCATCAAACTCACTGCAAAACAAAAAAACTCATATAAGTAAAACGTAAGATAATTATCTCAATTTATATGTAAACGTATAATTACTTCCATTTCAAGTGAACAAAACACAGTATGAGTCACATAAAGCTCTCATTCTTCTTTTAAACTCCAACCCATGCCTCATGTATACTATATTCCCCTTAGGTTCTATGTCGCACTCTAGCCCTAGGATACCTATGCATGTCCTCATAGGTACCTATGCTATGCTCTCACGAGTTGGAGGTGGTATAGGTGTCTTGAAAATAAATAGATAAAAATGAATAAAAACACGTGTTATAATATAATTAAAAATATGAATTTATGAAAAGAAAACATACATATGGGTAGATAAATCTCTTCTTGCAAATGGAGCCATAGAGGAGCCTTCCTTTGGCCGCTGGATAAGCATCTATATGATAAAGTCTAATTCTTCATCGGGCATGTTTGCATACTCATGCATGACAACCCCTATCAGACGAAACTTTCCCTCTCATAAGATTCTTTCTGAGAGTAAGTTTCACCTTTCTCTTTCTACTATGATCCATAATATATGTACATATAAAACAAAATGGATTAGAAATCAATACATATATGTGTGTATATGTGCACATGTATGTGTATGTATGTGTATGTGTGTATGTATATATATGTGTATGCATGTGTGTATGTATGTGTGTATGTATGTGTATATGTGTGTGTATATGCATGTATATATGTGTGTGTATGTATATATATGTATGTATATGTGTGTGTATATGTATGTAGGTGTG
This sequence comes from Ceratopteris richardii, assembly GCA_020310875.1. NCBI lineage: Eukaryota > Viridiplantae > Streptophyta > Polypodiopsida > Polypodiales > Pteridaceae > Ceratopteris > Ceratopteris richardii. Next base: position 104,547,502 of record CM035433.1, on the reverse strand, counting down.
TATGTGAGTGTATGTATGTGTGTATATGTGTATGTGGGTGTGTATGTATGTGTATGCATGTATGTATGTGTATGCATGTATGTATGTGTATGCATGTATGTATGTGTATGCATGTATGTATGTGTATGCATGTATGTATGTATGTATTTATGCATATGCATGTGCATTGTGTATGCATATGTATGTATGTGTGTGTGTCTCTATGCATGTGCAGTTGTGTATGCATACGTATGTATGTGTGTCTCTATGTGTGTGTATATGTGTATGTGTGTGTCTCTATGTGTGTGTATGTATATGTGGGTGTATGTATCTATATGTGCATATGTATATGTGTGCATATGTGTGTATGCATATGTATGTATAGTGTGTGTATGTGTGTGTATGTATATGTGTGTATATGTGTGTATATGTGTGTATGTGTGTGTATGTGTATGTATGTGTATGTATACATGTGTATGTGTGTATGCATATGTATGTATAGTGTGTGTATGTATGCATGTGCATGTATGTATGCATGTGCATGTATGTATGCATGTGAGTGTTTGTATGCATGTGAGCATATGTTGTGAGTGTATGTATGTGTGTCTATGTGTTTGTATGTACGTGTAAGTATATGTATGTGTATGTGTATGTGTATATGTATATATGTATCTATGTGTGTGTATGTATGTATAAGTATCTATATGTGCATGTGTGTGTCTATGTGTGTGTATGCATGTGTAAGTATTTATATGTGTATGTGTATGTGTGTATGTGTATGTATGCATTAAGTGTATGTATGCATTTGAGTGTAAGTGTGTCTATGTGTGTGTATGTATGTGTAAGTATTTGTATGTGTATCTATATATGTGTATGTGTGTGTATGCATATGTGTGTGTATGTTCTTGTGTGTATGTTCTTGTGTGTATGTATGTATACATATGCATGTGTATATGTATGTATACATATGCACATGTGTTTGTATGTATACATATGCATGTGTTTATGTATGTATATGAATGCATATGATTATGTATGTGTTGGGAAAGATGGATGGATGCTCCAAGAGACTGAGTAGGTACTGCTAAACCTGCTTTGTACCAGCCCTCTTTTGCTTCAGAGTTGATAAGTAGGCCTTCTTAGCTTTCTAATAACACCAAAAAATGGCCTATGTACTTTGGAAGTGATGTGTGTAATTATTGAACCAAAACAGATAACTTTGAAGTTCACAAACTCAAGAAAACCTTCTATTTATGTCTTGACACCTGCTGGATGTTTTACTCAATGTGACCAGCACAGTAGAAATTGATAAAATTCCTTCTACGGGTTATTTAATTAGCTTAGTAAGCTACCATTTGCAAGTGGAATGATGTAAAAAGATAAACTATGCTAAGAGAAATCAATTTAGCAAGTTTAGTTATACCCCCGACTTTTTAGGACTATAGCAAAAATTGACCAGAGTTCACCTCGATGCAGATTTCTCTGAAATGGCTGAATAGAATCACTTCAAACTTTGGTACCATGTAGATGACTTTGAGCTGAATCCAATAAGACGTGAATCACTTGATTTGGTGAAGAATTGACCGAGATATGCCCTTGACAAGTTGACAGACTTTTGAGTAGACTAACAAAAAAAACTCAGAGATGAATGATGTAAATGTATCTATTAATGAACACTCGTATACAATCCCATTGGCATGAACAACATTTCCTAATGGTGTAGAGAGGTGTAGGATATAGTATAGACCTCACACACACTCAAACTCAGTAGAATGAGGCTCGGGAATAATCTCTCTAACCCGCGACTTTTCATGTTCACTTTTTATATGTGATGAGTGAAGATTTGAATTCAAATTCAAATTTTGGCTCCCTATGATCAAGCTCCTAAATGCTTGGAGATATTCCTTCAATCAAATGAACTAATTTTTCCACGACTCACTTTGGTAGGTGATTACAAAAGATTCTAAGTCAATTTGACTTTTACAATGAGGTAAAGTGGTAATTAACCACTAGCATATGTTCCTATGCTTCTTCATGTATGTGTAGACTTTAATGCATCCTTGGAGCCAAATGTGCTTGCTTGCAAATTACACCAACAGCTCCCCCTCAAGCCAAACATTTTGGCTTAAGTCTTCATCTTCAATCTTCAAGTATATCCTGCAATCCAATCATGGATTTGAACCTGCAAAGTTTTGTTCCATCCAAAGCTTTAGTCAACAAATCTGCACATTGCATGTTGGTTGATACATAGGTAAGTTGAATGTCCTTGCTTATCAACTTCTCTCTCACATAATGATAATGGACCTCTATGTGTTTGGTCCTAGCATGATAGATAGGATTAGCTGCAAGGTGAAGAGAACTTGTATTATCTCCAAATAATTGGAGACCTAGTATATAAGCCCAATTCTGTATACAAAAGCTTAATCCAAATTGCTTCTTGTGTGGCATTGGCCAATCCTCTATATTCTGCCTCTGTGGAAGACAAAGCAACAGTAGGTTGCTTCTTTGAAGACCATGAAATTGGTTTGTCACCTGCAAAGGAAATATATCCAGAAGTGCTCCTCCTATCATCCTTGCATCCTGCCCAATCTGCATGTGAATAAATTTTGATATCAATATCTGAAGTGTAAGGGAAATACAAACCATGGTTCTGTGTACCCTTGAGATACTTCAAGATTCTCTTGGCAGCCTTTAAGTGAGGTATCCTTGGCTTGTGCATAAATTGACTTAGCACACTAACTCCATATGCAATATCAATTCTTGTAAGAGTAGCATAGTTCAAGCTACCTACCACACTTTGATAACATGTAATGTCTTTGACTTCATCACCTTCATGGGCACTTAGCTTTAGGTTTACCTCCATTGGAGTGCTTGCTACTTTAGCATCCTGCAAGTGAAACTTCTTCAACATATCCTGTACATACTTTTTCTGAGTAATCTATATCCCTGAATTAGTGTAAAATAATTCAAGCCCTAGAAAATACTTCAATAAACCAAGATCATTGATCTTGAACTTCTTCATCATCTGGCTTTTGATATACCTGATTCCATTGACATCATTACCTATAATGATGATGTCATCAACATAAACACAGAGATATATTACCTCTGAATTACTTATCTTAATGAACAGAGAAGTGTCAGCCTTGCTCATGACAAAAGCTTGGTCTTGGAGGTATGTAGTTGACCTGTAATTCCATGCCCTAGGTGCCTGCTTCAATCCATATAAAGCCTTTTTTAATTTGCAAACATAAGTTACCTTCTTAGGGTCCTCATAGCCAGGAGGTTGTGACATATAAACTTCTTCTGAAATCCATCCATTCAAGAAAGCATTCTTGACATCCAATTGGTACATGTTCCAATTCTTTGATGCGGCCACACTTACCAACACTCTGATTGTTGGCATCTTGGCCACACGAGAAAATGTCTCTTCATAGTCAATGCCTTGGGTTTGTGCAAAACCCTTGGCTACCAATCTGGCTTTGTACCTATTAATTGTTCCATCAGAATTTCTTTTCAACTTATAGATCCATCTGGATCCTATTACCTTCATAGAATCCTTCTTGGGTACTAACTCCCATGTGTCACTCTCCTTGAGTGCTTCAATTTCCTCATCCATAGCTTCTTTCCATTCTGATTTGGTTATTGCTTCTTCATATGAACCTAGTTCTTCATTTGACAAATCTTTGGCAAGATAAACTGAATGTTTAGTAATAAGAGATGTATCATACCCATATCTTATAGGTTTCTTGCTTTCTCTTTGAGATCTTCTGATTGATTGAGTTGAAGATTCAGGTATGTCTTCAAGCTTCTTCATCTTCATTTTGCCCTTAGACTTCCATGCCTTGAATTCTTCAAGGTTGATAGTGTCTTCATCATCTGAACTTGAGTCTTCATTCTGAGTATGTTCCTCCTTTGCAAGTTTTGGAAATTCCTCTTCCAAATCATAGGGTAATTTGACCTTCCCGCATTCATTCTCATACCAAGAATCATTTTCATCAAAGATCACATCTCTGCTTACCATAAATCCCTTATTGGTAGGATCATAAAACCTGTAACCTTTTTTATTTAAGTCATACCCATTGAAAATGCATTTTTCAGCCTTTGGGTCTAGCTTACCTCTTATCTGAGAAGGAATGTGCACATATGCTACACATCCAAATATTTTGCAATGATCTAATGATGGTCTCTTACCATGCCATGCTTCATAGGGTGTCATACCATCAAGTGACTTAGATGGTAACCTGTTTATGAGGTAAGTGGCAGTAGAAACACTCTCTGCCCATAGGTAGTTAGGTAACTTCTTCTCATTAAGCATAGATCTAGCTGTCTCAACAATTAACCTATTTCTTCTCTCAGCTACCCCATTCTGTTCAAGAGAATACCTTGTGGTTATCTCTCTTTTGATGCCTCTGTCCTGCAAGAAGTCTTCAAATTCATTGGAGAAGTACTCACCTCCTCCATCTGACCTTAGCCTCTTCACATTCCTTCCTGTCTGGTTTTCAACTAATGCAAGATATTTCTTAAAACAATTAAATACCTCATCCTTGTGCTTCATGAAGTATAATACAGTCCATCTGCTATAATCATCAATGAAAGACACATAGTACCTTGATCCTAAGACTGAAGGGTCTTTGCTAGGTCCCCAAACATCTGTGTGTACAAGCTCTAGGTAGTCTTCATGCATATATCCTTTCTTGGCGAAGGGTAACCTGTGAGACTTACCAAATTGACAAGCACCACACTTGTAAATCATATGTTGCTTGGATACATTAGATATCCTAAGCACACATTGGTCCCTGCACATTTGTTTCAAGGTTCTTTCTCCTATGTGCCCTAACCTTTTGTGCCAAATCTCAAGCTCTGAAAGTGTTTGATCTTATAACTGTATAGTGCAATATTCTTTGTATCTTCCAACTCAAAAGTGAAAAGTCTACCAGATTTTTCTCCTTTAGCAATCCTCTTGAACCCATGTCTTGGGTCCTCCACATATGCTCCATATTGATTGAATCTGACCTGCAAACCTTTCTCCACAATTTGACCAACACTCATCAAATTTTTGGCAATGGTTGGTACATAGAGTACCCTGCTCAACAAATTCTAATTACCATCACAAGTCTTAACATTTCCAACTTTAACTACTGAATGCTTTGTATCATCACCTGTTTGGACTTGATGTTTACCTTTTGGTTCCTCAAGATCAGAGAGTAGTGCCACATTGCCAGCCACATGATTTGAGCACCCTGAGTCAATGTAGAATAGGTGGTCATCATTTGTACCTGACTTTGAAGTCATGCTCATGATCAGAAGAGAGTCATCCTGCTCCTCTGTGTAGTTGTTGTAGTCCTTTCTGGTTTTGAATCCTCCTTGGTAGTTGCCATTGTAATTGTTGTTGTAATTGTTGTTGTGGCCTTGGTGATGGTTGAACCTTCCTCTTGACTGTGAGTATCCACCTCTTTGGTAGCCTCTTCCTCTCTGATTTTTGTAATTCTTGAAACACTCATCTATAGTATGATTTGATAAACCACAAATGTTGCATGGTGATGAGTTATAGGGTCTCCCCCTACCTTGCTTACCTCCCTTCCTCTTGAAGATCTACCTCTCCTTGCATAGTTGGCTTGGGCCTTCATCTTCCATTTTTTTGCTCTTGCCTTTATCTTTAGACTTCTTATCAACGTATAGGGCAGAAGAGTTATTACCTTTGGATGTATCTCCATTTTTGGTGAGCTTTGCTTCATGTGTAAATAGTTGTCCCATGAGAGTTGTAAGATCTGGAGTGTGCATGTCCATGTAGAGATCCATTGCAGTGGTGAAGCTTTCCTATTTGTCATCAGCCTTGATTCCATTGATCAATTGCCTTACAATTTGTTCTTCTTCAATTTCTTCTCCTATGCTTGCTAACTGATCTGCAACATCTTTCATCTTGGTCAAAAATTCTGAAACAGCTTGCTTAGGTTGCTTCCTTAGTGTTGTGAATTCAATCCACAACTGATTTTTCCAAGCCCTTGTATTGGAGGAAAAGTATGATGACAAGGTTTCCCAAGTTTCTTGGGATGTCTTACAATTTCTGATATGTGGCAAAAGAAAGTGAGAGATAGAGTTGAGTAAATATGACCTTGCCAATGCATCCTTAGCACACCATGTGTTGAGCTTTTCTTGTTCTTCCTTGGTTGGCAATCCTCTTGCTTTGAATGAGGGCAATTCCTCATCTCTTGAGATGTATCCATAGAGACTCCTTCCTTGTAGGTAGGTCTTCATCCTTAGAGACCAATCTTGATAGTTTTTCCTGTCCAATTTATCAATAAATGAAGGAAAACCATCTCCCATTTTACCTCTATTGCTCTGATACCACTGTTGGGAAAGATGGATGGATGCTCCAAGAGACTGAGTAGGTACTACTAAACCTGCTTTGTACCAGCCCTCTTTTGCTTCAGAGTTGATAAGTAGTCCTTCTTAGCTTTCCAGTAACACCAAAAAATGGCCTATGTACTTTGGAAGTGGTGTGTGTAATCATTGAACCAAAACAGATAACTTTGAAGTTCACAAACTCAAGAAAACCTTCTATTTATGTCTTGACACCTGCTGGATGCTTTACTCAGTGTGACCAGCACAGTAGAAATTGATAAAATTCCTTCTAGGGGTATTTAACTAGCTTAGTAAGCTACCATTTTCAAGTGGAATGATGTAAAAAGATAAACTATGCTAAGAGAAATCAATTTAGCAAGTTTAGTTATACCCCCGACTTTTTAGGACTGTAGCAGAAATTGACCAAAGTTCACCTAGACGCAGATTTCTCCGAAATGGCTGAATAGAATCACTTCAAACTTTTATAGCATGTAGATGACTTTGAGCTGAATCCAACAAGCCTTGAATCACTTGATTTGGTGAAGAATTGACCGAGATATGACCTTGACAAGTTGACAGACTTTTGAGTAGACTAACAGAAAAAACTCAGAGATGAATTATGTAAATGTATCTATTAATGAACACTTGTATACAATCCCATTGGCATGAACAACATTGCCTAATGGTGTAGAGAGGTGTAGGCTATAGTATAGACCTCACACACACTCAAACTCAGTAGAATGAGGCTCGGGAATAATCTCTCTAACCCGCGACTTTTCATGTTCACTTTTTTATATGTGATGAGTGAAGATTTGAATTCAAATTCAAATTTTGGCTCCCTATGATCAAGCTCCTAAATGCTTGGAGATATTCCTTCAATCAAATGAACTACTTTTTCCACGACTCACTTTGGTAGGTGATTACAAAAGATTCTAAGTCAGTTTGACTTTTACAATGAGGTAAAGTGGTAATTAACCACTAGCATATGTTCCTATGCTTCTTCATGTATGTGTAGACTTTAATGCATCCTTTGAGCCAAATGTGTAGGCTTGCAAATTACACCAACAGTATGCACATGTGTGTATATATGCACATGTGTGTATACATGCACATGTGTGTGTATGTATATGTCTGTGTATGTATGTGCATGTGTGTGTATACATGTGTGCATGTGTGTGTATGCATGTGTTTGTATGTGTGTGTATGCTTGTGTTTGTATAGTGTGTTTGTGTGTGTATATGTGCATATGTGTGTATGTATGTGCATGTGTGTATGTATGTGCATGTGTCTATGTATGTATGCATATGCATGTATATGCATGTGTGTGTATGTATATGTGCAAGTATCTATATGTGTATGTATGTGTGTGTATGCATATGTTTGTATGTATGTGCATGTGTGTGTATGCATGTGTCTATGTATGTGTGCATATGCATGCGTATGCATGTGTGTGTATGTATGCATGTGAGTGTATGTGTGTGTATGTGCATGTGTGTGTGTGCATGTGTGTGTGTATGTATGCATATGCACGTGTCTGTATGTATGCATGTGAGTGTATGTGTGTGTGCCTATGTGTGTGTATGTGTATGTGTATATGTATATGTGTGTCTATGTGTGTGTATGTATGTGTAAGTATCTATATGTGTATGTGCACGTGTGTGTCTATGTGTGTGGCGATGCACCACAATGCCCTCTCCTTCTCGAGAGCTCCACGACGATATCCTCGAAGTAGAAAACTAAGTTCTTAGGATAGCACACAGTACTCCACACAAAGGCTGCAGAATACGCAAAAAAACACAGTACACAGGGAGCACGAAGACAGACTTCTTAGGTCTTATAAATGCGGGCAAACTTACAGTCTGTGGTTGACAAGGTCACTATATGTTTTATTAAAGAACATATACAAAGAAGTGTCCGGTGGCCATTTGGCATTTCACATGGACACTAACGGTAAGAATCTCCCACTAAAGGCCAATATGGCCAAAGTAACTATGGGAGAAAAATAAAGAATGATAAAGAATATGTGAGTGTAAGTATACAAACTATACCTCCCACTTGATGGGCATGTTACACAGTATACAAGTGACTATGTAAGATCATGAATCAAGTAACCCCTATCAAGTGACAGCAGTGTCGAAAGCTATCTTGTGGTAGAGCTTTAGTCAAAGCATCTACAACATTATCTTGAGTGTGAAACTTCTCAATAATAATGTGCTTAGTGGCTAAGCAATCTCTAATGAAGTGATACCTCACCTCAATGTGCTTGGTTTTTGCATGATAGACTGGATTCCTAGCCAAAGGAATGGCACTCGGACTGTCACTAAGCAAACGAGGTACATCCTGAGGTAAACCCATATCACAAGCAAGACGAGAAAGCCACGATGCTTCCTTACAGGCCTCACTTGCTGCAACATACTCTGTTTTTGTGGTGGAAACAACTGTACATTCTTGAAGACGAGATCTCCAAGAGATAGCACCTCCAACAAAATGAAAAATGTACCCTGATGTAGACTTACGATTGTCTACACAACCAACATAGTTAGAATCTGTGTAACCAATAATGGATGCTTTCCCTCTACCTAAGCATAGACACTTGTCCTTAGTGCCACTCAGACATCTCAAAATCATCTTGATTGCTTCCCAATGTTTCTTGTCAGGATTAGACATATATCTGCTCACAACTCCCACTGCAAATGCAATGTCTGGTCTCGTAGCTACCATAGCAGACATGAGACTACCAAAAATTGGTTGATAGGGAATTTCGATCATGAATTTCTTTTCCTCATCTGATTTGGAGCAATCATCCTTGCTCAATTTCACATATGTGGGTAAAGGGATACTCAATGCCTTTCCACCTTGCATATTGAACCTATGAGGTAGTTTGGATATGTACTCACTTTGAGACAAGTATATGCATCTTTTACTCCTATCACGAGTAATGTGCATGCCAAGAATATGTTTGACATCCCCCAAATCCTTCATATCAAATATCTTATTCAACTTCCTTTTGAGAATTGACAAGTCATAAGAGGACTTCCTAGCAATCAACATATCATCGACATAAAGTATCAAGCATATCAAGCTACCATCCGAGCATCTCTTTCTGTAGACACAATGATCCTCATTGTTTTGAGAATAGCCTTGGGACTTCATAAAAGCATCAAACTTTTGGTACCATTGTCTAGGGGATTGTTTAAGTCCATACAAGCTCTTCTTGAGCTTACAAACTAGACTTTCCTTGCTAGGAACTACATAACCCTCTGGTTGTTCCATATAGATCTCATCTGTAAGATCTCCATGCAATAAAGCAGTTTTCACATCCATTTGGACTAGCTCTAAGTCCTCCATTGCAACGAATCCAAGCAACATGTGCAGGGTAGTCATCTTGACCATTGGAGAGAAGATTTCCTCAAAATCAACACCATGTTGATGTTTAAAACCCTTTGCAACAAGACATGCTTTATACTTTGGAGAAGCACTATCTGATGTGAATTTCAGCTTATATACCCATTTACATGGTAAAGCTTTCCTACCCTTTGGCAAAGGTACTGAATCCCAAGTACCATTCTTGTCAATAGAATCCACCTCACTTTTCACGGCATGCTCCCACTTGACATGATCCTCTATCTGCATAGCCTTTTTGTAGCAAGAAGGCTCACCGACATCTGTTAGCATAACAAAATCCAAACCTAGAACCTCTATCAGGTGGATGTGAGACACATGTAGAGTGTCTCAATGGTTGCTAAACACGAACATGTGCAAACTGATCTAATTAGACATTCTCTTGAACGTCCCTGTGTGCAGCATTTTTATGCATGCTAATTGGAGGACTCGTATCCTCAAACACTACTCTTCTCACTTCAAACTCCTTAATGGGCTGTTTTTTTGAAAATGACATCACTACTTCTAATCATTGGCCGTGTTTTAGGATCCCATAAGCGATATCCAAATCGTCCTTCTTGACCGTATCCAAGAAAAATGCATTTCTTTGACTTATGATCCAACTTTTGTCTAAGACTCTTGGGTATATGAACATATGCTTCACACACAAAAACTCGAAGATGGTCATAATATCGTGGCTTCCCTATCCATAACTCCTGTGCTACTTTCAGACCTTTGGCAGTACTAGGTGAATGGTTAATCACATGAACTGCAGTGAATATTGCTTCTGCCCAAAAGCCTTGTGAGAGGTTTGCATGATGCAACATAGAAAATACTCTATCTTGAATAGTTCTATTAATCCTTTTAGCTACACCATTCTATACTGGGGTATAAGGAGTTGTAAACTCTCTACGAATCCCTCTAGACTGATAGAAAAGTATAAATTCATGTGAGATATACTCACCCCCATTATCTGAACGTAAATCCTTAAGCTTAGTTCCTTTTTCAGTCTCAACTGAAGCAATCCATTTTCGGAAAGTAGGGAATACCTCATCCTTTGATTTGATAGGATATACCCAGACTTTTCTAGTGGCATCATCTGTGAAAGTGACAAAGTAAAGAGAACCACCTAGGGACCTAGTGGGCATAAGACCACACTATTGGTGCAAGACAATCATCAATTGTTGATTTGGACAAATATTTGAAGTCAAAGAATGAAGCAAAGATCAACATATGAGGCTTGAAGTTTAGTGCATGGTCAGAGGATCAAGACTTGTATATACATGTATACTTATCTTGTAATTAGTTCATAAAAACTTTGTATCTATGACAACTTGGGATGTAAACACCTATATATACTTGATATAGATGTACGATGAGTAGGAGAGATCATGAGTGATAAGTTTTAGAAGTCATTAGAGACTTTAGAAAGTGAGAAGAACATGAATCATCAATCAGTTCTCCTTCTGTGTTTATCCTATTGAGGAATGTTTTTGTACAAGTGTAATTCTATAGTTGAGTGACCTCTGTACAAGTTTTGAGAGTCTAATTATAATCAAGCTGAGAGAATTTTAAGTAGGAACATTTACATGTGTAAATGTGAAGAAGTGAAGACATGAACAGGTGCAATCCCAGTGGTCAATGTTTTGATCAGATCTGCCTCCATAGTGTAAATTTTTGAGCAAGTAAGCACTCATTCTTTAAGTTAAAGGTAAGCTACTTGTGGCTAACAGCATTTGAAGGGGTCTAGTTTGGGAGAAGCATGCATTAGAAGTTGCACGTGTCAAAGTTGATTACATAGAAGAACAGTTTCAGACATAGGTAGATTGTTTGGAGGAAATCTCAAGATCTGCTAACTTGGAGAATTTTTAACTTGGAGAAGATGCACAAGCTTTAGATGTACAAAGTTTCATTGAAAACTTTACACATTTGATCAGTCCATGAATGTATTAAGTGTAGTAGACTTTCCTGAGTAATTAGTTTCTTCACAGTTAGTTCAAAGTTTGATAATTTGGCATTAGTCTTCCAAAATTGGTTGAGGATTTGAGTTGTTCTTGATATAGAGGTGCTCTAACATCAAGGATAACTTGTTCTTTTGGAGATTAACACTCTCCATAATTGGTATCAGAGCAGGAGTCATCAGAATTGAAGAAAGGAGGATCCCGACTGTTGCAGATATACAAAAATCAATCCTTGAAGATTCAAAAGATGAAAGTTTGAAGTGAAAGCTAGAGAAGGAGGCCTGAAGCTATCAAGAAGATCAAAAGGAACTACATTTGAAGTAAAGGTACATTCATTATTCACAAAGCTTGAAGAATTTATTGCACAGGTGAAGGAAGGATGGGAGATTCTCTTCAGATAGAGAAATTGGATAGAGAAAACTATCCTGCCTAGTCAATGAGGATGGAAGCTCATCTTATCAGCAAAGATCTGATAGGATACATCACAGGTGAAGAAGAGAAACTAGAATTTAGATATTCTAGTGTTCCAACTAGGGAAGAGCTCTCAGATTTGAAGACAAGGATGAAGAAGGATGCTCAAGCAAGGAGCATTATCTACATGGGAGTCAATGATTACTTGCTACACATTAGAGGACTTGAAAGTGCAAGTGACTATGGAATGCTTTGAAGGAGCATTTCCAAAACACTACAAAGTCAAGGAAGGCATCTTTATGGGCAGCGTTCACCACATTCAAGAAGAAGGCTTCTCAATCCATTTCTCATTATGTAGCAAGGATGAAGGACATTGCAGATGCATTAGGAGCAGTTGATGAAGATATTGAAGAGGAAAATTTGGTAAGACAAATTCTCATAGGTTTGAGAGGAGATGATAAGTGGAAACCATTCAATCTATCCACTGAACTGTCACTATATCATTTTACTCTTGATTTGATTCAGTTGCTAGGACATATGTTAACCTTTGTGCAGGATGTCAAAGGTGATGTTGATAAAAGTAAAGGTCAAGCAATGTATTCAAAGGACAAGAAGAAGATTAACAAAGACAAGCAACAATTGAATGAAGATGAAGGCACTACAAGCCAAGCCAACTTCCTAAGAGGAAGAGGAGGTGGCAAAGGAAGAGGAAGAGGCAAAAGCAACAAGGATGGTGTCAAAGCTTGTTGGACTTGTGGTAAGACTAATCATTTAGCTCATGAATGTTGGCATAATAATCAGAATGGTGGAGGATATAATCACAATTTTAATTCAAGAGGAAGAGCTGGTAGAAATCAGAGAGGTAATTTCAGAGGTAGAGGTAGTAGAGGTTTCTTTGCAAGAAATGAAGGTAGAGGCTTTCAAAGTCAATCCTACAACAATACCTACTACAATTATGCTTCAAATCAGAAAGAAGATTCAACCTTAATTATGAATGCAACTTGTGAAAGACAAAGTGAAGATCAAAGAGTCTTTTACATTGACTCAGGGTGTAGCAATCACTTGAGTGGCAATATAGCTTTGATGATTGATTTGGAGAACAAGGTAACTAATCATATAGTTCAAACAGGTGATAATACAAAAGACAATGTGAAGTCCATTGGATCAGTAAAGGCCAAGGATGGAAGCACTCTTCTGAGTAAGGTTTTGTATTTTCCTACAATTCCAAAGAATCTGATAAGTGTAGGGCAAATTGTAGAGAAAGGTTATGAAGTAAGGTTCACTAATGATGGAGTTTTTGTGGAAGACCCTAGCAATACATATAAACAAATTGTTTCAGGAAAGAAAGAAGGAAGGTTATTACATTGAAGATTCAAGGCAATGTTGGTCATGCCTTGTTCACTTATGGAGAACATAAGATCTCTAAGTTCGATCTTTGGCATAAAAGGCTTGGACATTTCAATAAAATAGGTATTAAGGATATGATCAATAATGGTTCATTGCTTGCATTACACCAAATATTCACAGGCAAATAATTGGAGGAGGTGTGTGGGCCTGCTTATGAAAACCTTGGAATGGTACTCCTAGAATCCGATAGTAAACATCTCTTCAAATGTCATTTTATAGCATGCCGGTAAATACTTGATTCGATAGTGCTAGGCATAGCACACTCGGAGCGATGGCATCGTGCTCATATCATAAGCTAAGTCCTGATTACCATGCTCGAATCTCGAGGTGTTAACATGCGGTGCCTTGACACGGCTGAAGATTTTAAATGCAGTCTGCATCATATCAAATACTTTGACTGTCATATGTGTGGCAACATCATCCATGTGGTGTAAGAGAATCGTGGCCATCATGTATCTGACTATGGGTGGTCCACAGGGTGGAGTGAAATAAGGATAATTAAGCCAATCCTGGCACTATTTATTATTCTGAACTTTGATTACGAATGTCTTTCAGGATTGACATCTTGGCATAGGTCCCCAACATGGGTTATACTTCAAATGGAGTGGTGCCTTGGCCCATGTGCTCATCATTTTTAGATATTTTTGTAACAACTCCTGGCGCCAAGCTGGTTGAAAGATTTCATGACTTTGTGCCTTCAGTGGTAAGTCGTCAAGCTCAAACTGTGTGGCATGTGATGGTCTCTTGCTCGTCTCCTTTTCAATCGCCAATTGATATTCTTCCATTAGCATGAAATACGATTTATACTGAAGCTCATGACCAGAGATATACCTTCGAGGGGCCAAGTGGGCAAAGTAAGGTGATTGTAAAATGTGTTCCTCTATCATAGCCATGGCATGTAATTGTGCCTCCACCCGTGCTGAGTGGGTTTGTCCAAGTTCTTCTATTGACTTCATCCATGCGGGGGTAGGGAGTTCAAAGGTGTCTTGGCCAAGTGGGCAAAGTAAGGTGATTGTAAACTGCTTTCCTCTATCATAGCCATGGCATGTAATTGTGCCTCCACCCGTGTTGAGTGGGTTTGTCCAAGTTCTTCAAGGGGCCAAGTGGGCAAAGTAAGGTGATTGTAAAATGCATTCCTCTATCATAGCCATGGCATGTAATTGTGCCTCCACCTATGCTGAGTGGGTTTCTCCAAGTTCTTTTACTGACTTCATCCATGCAGGGGTAGGGAGTTCAAAGGTGTCTTGGCCTTCAACCGTGACACGTTCGCCTGGGATGGGTTGTGGTTCATAGGCTTCTTCATACGTTTCCTCCACCGGGATAGACACAGTTTCTTCCTCAGTTGGGAGTTCAGGTGGGGAATCAGGCCTGGGGGGCTTGGAGAAAGCAACAAGCTACACTTGAAGAGTAAGTACCTGAGCACATAATGTGTTGAGTTCCTCTATGATCTCTGGAGGTGTGGCCTCAAGAGCTGGTGTTGGTTGTTACGCAGGTTCATGTAACAATAGCATTTTATGATCATCCTGGAGTTTCTGATATGCTTCATTCATATTGTCATAATCTTCTAAAAGTCGTGCATGATCTTCCAATAATATCTGCATGGATTCTGATGACACTGCTTTAAAGCGGCTGGGACTCAGAGATTCATCAGGTTGATCTAAGGTTGCTTCGAGGTTTTCTCTATTCTGTTCCTGCAATCGCTGATTTTCTTCTTTGGCCGCTGCGAGGTGGCATCGTAACAGTCGCATGTTTTGAGTGAGTGTCGCATTTCTAATTGTTTGAGCCCGTAATAGGTTATTGATATCAGTAATGGCCTCCTTCATCTTCTATTCGTTTTGTAGTTCGAGGGAGTGATAGGATTCGCGTAGCTCTTGATATTGTGCATTAAGTGAGGCGTTCTCGATGGTTAACGAGTTTAATTTTACCTGCAAATTTGTAGTGGTTTGCTGTAGTGTCTGGTAGCTGGTCCCGAGAGATACGAATTCATCTCGGACTTGTTTCATGTAAGGAAACATTTGGCGGAAGGCGGTGTTGATCATGGGTGACAATATTAATGGTGGAGTGAGTGAAGATGTTGTGGGTGTGGTTGTTGATGCAAGAGGAAGGGGGAAGAGGGATGGGAAAGTGGATGTAGTGGTGACCATGTAGAAGTTTGACGTGCCCAAATGGGGTGGTGAAAGAGGTGAGGTGAGTGGTGGTGCGATGGGTGGTGAGATGTCCATGATGTGGTGTCGAGTGCAGTGACTGTGAAGAGTGGAGTGATAGTGGGTGCATGAGTGGGTGTGAATACCGGATTTACAAAGGTTGACGAATAATTTATGGATGGGGTTTCTCGTATTGCTTGGTGGACATGGGAGGATAGAGGGAATACAGTGGGGCAGGGACGTGAGACGGGTGAGAAGGTCATTGGAGGGGGAAATGGGAATATAGGTCTTGGAGGGATGGGAAAAGAAGGAAAGGATGGAGTGAGAAATGGATTGGTTGGAATGGTGGGAGCTAAAGGGGGAAGGATAGGTGGAACGGGTGCGGGAAGGGTTTGAGGGGTTGAGACAATGAGGTCTTCGACTACAGTACTTGCTATGGACATGGACAATCTAGGAGAGGTAGAGTGTACAAGGGAAACTAGGGGGGCGAGAGGTGAAAGAGGAGTAGGTGGGGTGGTGCGTACTTTGACAGGGGTACTGGTAGTTACAGTAGAAGGATAAGGCGGGGAGTCAATCACTATGGTTGTTTCTTCAAGAGGGTCTTCCAAAAGAAGTCGTGCTTCCCTTGTATGGTGTGAGGATTGGGCATCCATCAGTACGTGAATATACTGACCCAGTTTTGATAGCAAACGGATTCATCGTGGGTCAAACTTTGGTAGTGGATTCCTCTGCAAATAGCGAAGTGCTTCATTGGTTCCGACTGATTTAACCAATTCTCTGAAACCTTGAATGTATGCATCTTTGAACACTCTTGTAGCGAGTTCCTGTTCTAGAATTGCTTGACTTTCTTCTTCTGAGAGTTGTCTGCGTGCCCAAACTGCTTGCATGGTGCGATATAGTTTCTTGGTTGCCACCAAGAAACTATATCATGTGTACTCGTGTCACCTTGAGCTTCGGTTTGCTATTCTTGAGATTCATGGCTGTCCTGACTGGCTTCATCATCACCATCTTCATTGTTAGTTTCTGTCCTCCCTTCTTTGGAGTTGGAGACTACTTGCTCTTGTGGATGATCAGGGGGTGTGATAGGGTAACTGGGATGTTCATATTCTTGTCAGAGAAATTGCCCCTCTGAAAATTGGAATTTGCTCGATAGGGCATCATGCATTTCAAAGTCAAAGGTGGTGTTAGTTGGTTTTGCCTCCAAGTTGGGTATAGGGAAAGTGAATGCTTCCGCACCAATGGTGGTGGTGATAACCAGTCGTGAAAGGTGTATATGGATAGGTTGTACAGTGAGAGTTCCGTGGGAAAGTGTTGTGGGGACGGTTGAGGTGATGGGGACTCTGGAACTTGCAAACAGGGAATAGATCCACGCATGTGTTTGCCTGCCCATCCCTTGCTAGCTTTTTGGGCCTTCTTGGCCTTCTTGGTGGTTCCTTTGAATGATTTCAGTTCTTCGCTAGTCATTGCACGTTTGATAGGAAAATCGTATGCCAAACACATGTAGACAATTCGAGTAAGAGTGCAACAACCGTGGATGACATGTTTTCTTTCCCATCTTTGCTGAGCTAAATACAACTGCTGATAATCCAACTAGCTAGATCTATGGTTCGGGGCCCAATGCATGCTAGATATAATCCAAACCAGATGCGTTTTTGAGGGATGGTGAAGCAATCCTGAGCTGGGAATGCAAAATGTTGCATGCATATACGTAATGGCTTAGAGAGTTCAGGTGTAATAGCCGAAATATCATCCCATTTCAAAACATCACCACGCTTCATGGGCTCTGGAATCAGTCTTTCGTGCTCTGTCAGCGTGTGAGTCCCATGGATCTTAAGTGCTACTCGAATGAGATCTTTTGAGAGATAAAACTTCTTGTAAGGAGGGTCATTTACCAAAGACAGAAGAATGAATGTTCCAGGCAAATCCTTGTGCTCCGACCCTTGAAGTGTAGTTACCAGGTAGTAGCATCTGTAAAAATCAGGTTTGGGCAATGGGTCACTGAAGCATTCTATAAAACTTGCTCTAAACCAAATGTGCTTTAACTCTTCTAGGTTTTGGAGCTCTTCAAATTCTCTATAGAAAAATTGATACTTGCCCCACTTAATATTATCAAAACTCAACATGGCATCAAAAATAAAGTCTGCATCCGCTAAGGGTCCTGCTAAACCTTGCAACCAATGAGAATTGTTGTGAACTTTTTAGGTGTATCCCATAGGAGGATCATCAATCAGCATTGGTCCTGGGAAGCCCTGAAACTCTGGCGGTTGTAACGTAGGATATGGTTCAGCTAGTAAGTTGCCAAAATTGACCACTGGTGCACTGGGGCGAGCTGCGGATTGTCCTTCTGTCTGCATGATGAGTGATGAGATCTGCTACAAAAGATTAGCACATTAGTATGGAAATTAATCATGATCCCATTAAAGTGAGACCACAATCCCTTTCCATAACTGATGTATAACCGATGTAGCCGCGTGTTGTGAGGTGATTACAAGGGGGTTGGTTATTCGGGATGGGGTTAATGTTATACAATGGATCATGAGGAGGCTTCTGGATACTTTTTGGTATCCATTTCCTAAGAGTTTTTGAGTGGGTGGTATGCTTCTGCTGAGGGACAAAAGGTGATATTGGATGTTGTGGTGTTGAGAAGTGAAGAAATTTCTGAGGGGTATATTGTACATGGCTTGAGTGTTGAGCTATAATACAATCTTTAGGTACCCATATCTGCGTGGGTGTGGGTCAATTGATTAAGTATTGCTTGGCAATCCAAATCTTTCGAAGCTTCGTTGAGGTAGAAGAAGGTCGAGGAGATGTTGAATATTGCCTTTGATTCTGCCGAAACTTCATCTTATGATTGTCTGCATTGTTGAGAACTATCGATGCTTTCTTTCCTTTTGGCACCCATACTTGTTTCATGCCGCTTGCTTTGTGATGCTGATACTGTTGCCTTGTTTGCATCGTCTAGTTTCTTTGTCTTGGGTGACTCCTTCGTGGTTGGGATTGAGAGGTCTAGTTGACACTCTGCTTTGGAAAAGAAGGGAGGTCCAACACTTGCAAAACTTGCCCATTAGGAAGTGAGGCATTCTGTACCGCAAATCTAGGCAAGTCCACAGTAAGAGGATGGGCACTGCAGGTTGTTGTGCCCATTTGTCTATTGATTGAGTCCACTTGACTGCTGATGTTCCCCATTCGTCCCAGTTGTTGGGTGGTGACTCCTTCTGATTTGCGGAAGACCAGCGAAAAATCTGTTGACATTCTTCTAAATGGCAATTGTCCATCGCCAAGCCTACGGGGGTTGGTGTAGACGTAAGGTGACTTATCTAGCCAAAGATCTTCTGGTCCTCCTTCGCATGCAGTTCATATGGTCTAGGGTTACATACCTTTGGCAGAATGTTGTTAGGGAAGTCAAGCGATATCACTCACGACTGGTCTAAGGTTCCAATCTGCAAGGAACATTGTCTAAGATTTAGGTCCACTGAGTGATTGTATAGCCAGTCTTGGCCAAGGATTAGGGGTTCTATCAGGTCATCATCATGGCACACTAGGAGCTTCATTGTCATGGTCACTTTGTGTATGAGGATAGGAAGCTCCACCTCACCCATGCAAGGGGTTTCCATGCCTCCTAGCCCTATGAGGTATGCCTCAATTGGCCGCATTTCTATTCCCGAGTCCCTATAGTGGGACCATCTAATCGCACTAGTCACAACACCTGAATCAATTAGAGCCCTAAGCTCATGGCAAGGGGTGCCGTGCTCTAGCCTGATTGTAATGAATGGTCTCTTGTCCACTATGCTAGGATGAGTAATTGACTTTGCTTGACACATGTCCATCGGGTATCTGGGTGTTGTTTCTAGATGGTTATAATGTTCTCTCCCTAGTCCTCATCTTCTTAGCTTCATGCGCTTAATGCGTTCTATAGCTTCTGCTTGAGCTTCCGTGCATATTCTCTTTTCTTCCTCCTTACACTTCTTTGCCAACATGAGTCTTCTAAGCATATCCTTAGTAAGAGGTTCCCGATAAAGCTTGACTCTACATCCACTAATGTAATTAGGCATTATCTCTCCTTCTAGGGTGGCTAATTGTACTGCTGCACTTGTCGAGAGCCTGTTAATGATCATAGGTCCATAACCTTGCTTTTCTAATTTCCATGCATGCTGTTTTAGTGTATACACTAGGACTAAGTCACCTTCTTTTAAGCCTTTGTCTTTCACATGTGAATCGAAATAGGCTTTCTGTCTCTTCTTTGCTACATATATGCATGTTGTTGCTTTCAGCCTGGTTTCTCCTAATCGTTCCTAGTCCATTATCCTTGATGATAAATCATGGCCGGTCCACTGATGTTCTTGTGCAACCTTAAGGGTGGGTATCAAAAAGTCCAATGGAAGCACAATGTTCTGACCAGAAAACCATATGAAAGGGAGTTGCATTGAGTACGGTCTTGTAGGCCACTCAATATGCCCAAACAATGTGGTGTATTTGTTTGTCCCAATCTGAACGTTTGTTGTTCACAAGTTTTGTCAATACAGTGCAAATGATCTTGTTAGTGCTTTCTGCTTGACCATTGGCCTGAGGATGATATGGTGCAGATCTAGAAGAAGCTTGGAGCACAACACACAATACTGAATGTATTACTAGAGAATGTACAAAGATAAGTAGCCCATTTAGGGCAATAGGCGTATATACGCCGGGGGAAAAAACCTCCTAAAGAGGGAAAAAAGTGCCCCGGCAGTCCTAGTGTGTTCACACACATCACTACCTAAATATATCAACATGTGTGAGCATGCATGGTCATGTATATGTGTATATGTGCATATGAATGAGTAAGTGTGAGTATGTTAATTAATGAAAATAAAACAATCTAAATGATATACAAGCAATGAAAATTGTAATTAAAATGATAAGCCATATTTTATGCTTGATGAAATTCTTGAATAACCTACAATAGAGAGAGAGAGAGATGTCGGAGTTAGACCTTAGCGGAAGCACGCGAATAGCACAAGGAACAAGAAGCTTGGAGCACAACACACAATACTTAATGTATTACCACTAGAATGTACAGAGATAAGTAACGCGTTAGGGCTATAGGCATATATTCAAGCTAGGGGAAAAAACCTCCTAAAGAGGGAAAAAGTACCCCGGTGGTCCTAGTGTGTTCACACACATCACTACCTAAATATATCAACAAATACCCCCTGGGAGTGATTCAATGAACAAGGAGCTAGCACTCATGTATAAAGAAGTGCCAAGCTATGTGGAATCAATCCACAAAAGGAAGTAAGCCCAAAGATTTCTCGAAAGCTTCAAACTTCTCCCTAGGCAGAACCTTCGTGAAAAGGTTCTTGCGTGGGCACATATGCCAAGCTAATCTCTCCAGCAGAGAACATCTCCCTAACATAATGATAATGCACCTCAATGTGCTTAGTGCGAGCATGGAACACAGGGTTCCTCACAACTGCCAATGCGCTTTGGCTATCAGTGAAGATGGTGGTGGCAGAAGATTGACCAACACCCAAATCAACCATAAGTTGTCTGAGCCACACACACTCAACAGTCATTGTGAAAGCTGCCCTATACTCAGCCTAACAACTGGAAGTGGCCACAGTAGGCTGCTTCTTGTTCAACCAAGATATGCATGAGCTACCAAGCATGAAGCAAAAACCACTAGTGGACACACAAGTGTCATAGCAACCAGCCCAATCAAAGTCAGAAAAAGCATGCAAATCTGGTGGTAGTGATCCCACCTTGGGATAAAACAACCCAAGTAGTTGGGTACCACTCAATCAGTGAAAGATGCGCTTAACCGCTTGCCAATGCTTGACACCTGGGCAATGCATAAACCTGCTCATCTACGAGACAACAAACTAAATATCTAGCCGAGTAATCCATAAGTAAATCAAGGATCCAACTGCCTGCTGATAGAGAACAACACCAAATGCATCTCCATCAGAAGACTCAATTGTAAACCTTTCTCCATAGGAGTGGCAATAGGTTTATAGTCTTCAAGGCCAAAACGCTTCAATAATGTGTCAATATATTTCATTTGAAAAGACATTCCACCATCAACGTGCATAAACCGAATGCCCAAATAATGATCCAAATGCCCCAAATCAGATATCTCAAATGAGGCATGCAAATCAGCCTTAAATTTAGCAATATGCATCTCATGAGGACCAGTGAGTAGCATGTCATCACCATACACAACAATGATTAGAAGTACATCATTAGCGCGCTTAACATATAAGGTGTGCTTTCAGTTGGACTGTTCTCAAAACCATGTGCAATTAGATAGGCATGCATCTTTTCATACCAAGCACATGGTGCTTGCTTTAAACCATATAATGCCTTCTTTAACCTGCACACATAGTTTTCATGCCCTTTCTGCACAAAGCCACGGGGCTGAAAAACATACACTTCTTCATGCAAGTCACCATTCAGAAATGTTGTCTTAATGTCCAACTGATGGACATTCCAACCATGATGAGCTGCAAGTGCACAGATGCTATGAACCGTAGTCATTCGACATGTAGGTGCAAAGGTTTCATCAAAATCAATGCCTCTTTCCTCTGCATACACCTTTGCAAGAAGCCTAGCATTATAGCTGTCAATTGTTCCATCAAGTTAACGCTTCAGCTTGTATACCCACTTAGTGAAGAATGGGCGTTTACTACTATTTGCAGTTTTGCCCCATCTTCTCCTGAACAGTGTATGTTTGCAGTAGACTCAGATGTTTGTTACTTTGATAGTGGGGCAACCAAACATATTACCTCGCAGTGCAATTTCTTCACTTCACTCGAGCCTGCCCCTATAGGGAATATTGTCAAATGCGCCAATAACTCCTCTTATCCTGTCATGGGAGTTGGTAAGATCATTCTAACTATTGTTGATGGTAGTTCTTTCACTTTGTCGAATGCTTTATTTGTGCTAGGGATCAAGAAAAATCTATTATGAGTTTGTGCATTAGCCAAGATTGGCTTGGTTATGAAACTTGTTGATGACACATGTATAGTTCATGATCTGTCAAATGGAGACATGATTATTGCGTCTGCCATTTTATGTCGTGGGTTGTATAAGATCATCGACTATGAAAAATCTATGAATGATTTAGCATGTGTAGTACATGTTTCTCAGGCTATGTCAGATGCAAAGCTTTGGCATGCACACTTTGGTCATCTGAATTTTGCTAGTTTGCTACGCCTACAGAAATCTAAAATGGTGTCCTCTTTGCCCAAACTTCAGGCACCCGAAAAACATGTCTATGAAGGCTATATTTTGGGCAAAATGCAGCGTTCCTCCTTTCCAAAGGATGGTTCAGTTTGAGCTACTCACAAATTGCAACTTGTTCATATTGATGTCTATGGTCCAATGCAGACACCCTCTTTTGGAAACTATCTTTACTTCGTGACTTTCATCGATGATATTTCCACGCATGCATGGGTATATCCATTGAACGCAAGGTCCGAAGTGTTCGTGTGCTTCAAACAGTTTTTGGTTTTGGTTGAAAACATGTCAGCATGTAAAATGGGCACCCTTTGTTCTCATTGAGGGAGGAATATATGTCTTCTGACTTTAATGCGTTTCTGGCTAAACGTGGGATAAAACATCAGTGTATAGTGCCGTATACACCTCAATAGAATGGAGCTCCTGAACAAAAGAATAGGTCACTCATGGAGACAACGAGGTGTATGGCCAAGAGTCAGGCTTTACCACATAGTTTCTGGCTTGAGGTTGTCACGTGTGTAGCATATGTACTTAATAGGTGTCTCACTAAAGCACTGCAGTCTATCAATCCATATGAGGCTTGGCATGGTCGCAAGTCATATGTTGCTCATTTGCATGTTTTTGGTTATTTGACACATGCATTAGTGCCTGAACAACATCGTAAGAAATTGGATGATAAAGCAGCAAAAATGTATTTTTGTTGGGTATAGTTCTGAAACCAAAGGTTATTGTCTGTATCGTCCACAGACTAGATGCATTTTGGTTAGCTGTGATGTTGTTTTTGTGGAAGATGTTATTCAGTCTTTACTTTCATGTACAAAGGAGACATCTGTTAGCTCCAAAGACATGTATGATACTTTGCTACCTCTTTTTACAGGTGGACAGTCTAGTGCTAGTCTTATTGAGGCAACTTCTTAGCCTTTACAGGTTTCATGTGATGATGCAAATCATTCTATTTCTGATGTAGATTTACATGATGCACTTGCCGATGAGAGAGCTGATATTGAGGAGGCAAAAACTATGCCAAAATGGCTGGCACAAAATTTTTGTGATAGAAAATTAGATGCACCTCTATCATACCGTACTCGTTCAGGCTCTCATAGTGCCTCTTTTGCATCAGATTGCTATGCTATGGCTGCCTCTAGTCTCTGTGATGAGACTGAACCTGTTTCGTTTGATGAAGCATAAAATTCAAAACATTGGATTGCTACAATGCAATCTGAATATGATGCTATCATGAAAAATGGTACCTATTCTTTATGTGACTTGCCTCCTGGCAAGAAGGCCATTTGCACAAGATTAGCAGACCCTGTTTTTGGTGTAGAGGCCTTTGCAACAACCATTCCAACCTCTTTTTTCTTTTCCTCTTTTGTAGCTAGTTTTGGATAGTTCTTCATGACATGATCGTTTCCTTTATAGTACTTACAAAAGAATTTTTGCTTTTCTGATTTCTTCTCATTTTTGTCTTCCTTCTTCAAATGTGCAGCATTTGCAGATTTCTGCTTACTAGTAGATGAACTCCATTTACCTTTTCCCTTCTGATTAGCTAGGAAAGCTTGATTTTTAAAACACATAATGGACCTATTCTGCCTAGACTAATCTTCTTGCAATAGAATAGAGGCTAACCCCAAGGCATTTGTATTGCTTTTCATCATCAAATGAATAGTAGAAGCAAAACTCTGATATGAATCAGGAAGACCATTCAGAACAGTCTACACAAGTGAGCTGTCTAGTATAACTTCATCAGTAGAAATCAATTACTCCTTCAATTATTTGATCTTTGTTAGAAAATTGTCCATAGAGTCACCTTCATTCATATGCTCACTCTCAAACTGTTTTTAGAGGTAAGCAACACGAGCCTCATTGCTAGCCTGGTACAATGTGGTAAGTGTATCCCAAGCATCCCTGGCTGTTCTACAAGAGTGAATGTGAGGAATAATGGCATGTTTGATATACAAGGCTATCAATGCATGTGCTTGATCATCTTTGCCATCCCAACGAATTTTCTCTACAGTAGGTGCAACAAAAACTGCAGCACAAACAGGAATCTGAAGAATATCAGCATCTTCAACACCATTTGCATCAGCTTCAATAACTATATTTGCAGGTGTAATAGGACGTTTTTCAATAGCCTGCACAATGTTCCACAATCCTTTTGCAACCAATACATGTGGCATCATATAATCCCACAATGGGTAATTAGTACCGTCCAACTTATGCTCAACAACCAACATATGGAAATCACTGCTTTCAGCCATGGCCACTGATTAAAATACCCTGATGCAAAAAAATGACTATATCTCAAAAAGTTGAACAGAACTACCCTAACGAGCTCTACTAAACATGTCAAGAATCTTATACTGGCAAACCGAAAGCTTTATATATCTTTGATGCAAAAAGACAAAATAGCCTACACACGCGCTGCAATAGTGCATTCAGAGACCGAAACGAGCTCAGATCGTGATTTCAGCACCACAGAACAAAGCTGTTTTGATCTCCTAATAAGAAGAAGCTTGGAGCACAACACACAATATTGAATGTATTACCACTAGAATGTACAAAGATAAGTAACTCGTTAGGGCTATAAGCGTATATACAAGCCGAGGGGGAAAAACCTCTTAAAGAGGGAAAAAAGTGCCCCAACTGTCCTAGTGTGTTCACACAATTCACTAGCTAAATACATCAACAAGAGAGAGATAGAGAGATCAAAAGAGAGAAGGGGGAAAGAGAGAGAGAGAGAGAGAGAGAGAGAGAGAGAGAGAGAGCAATGTAAAATCATCGTGTATGTGATCATGCAAAGCGTCACATAAGCAACGCAAAATACTGTCGCATATATGACGCTCAAGAATAAGTCATATAAGCGATGCTGAGTGAGCGACACTTTCGTGTATGTCACTAGGAGAATCAGAAAAAACATCGAAAATAATGTCGAGATGAGCATCATTTAGATGATGGTGACACCCGGTTCGATGAAATGCACGATCACATAGCGACAAAAATGTGTCACATTAACCATCGCTATGCCCCCATATTCCTTGTAGTGTTTGGAGAGTATGGTGTGAGCTTCAACATATCAAGGTATTGTGTGCTTTTAAGTCCTATGAATGTGCCAAGATGATGATAATTAGCAATCTATGCATGCTAGGGAGAGAGTGAAGGTATGAACATTCACTTTGGTGTATAATTTTATGGCTCATTTGCATCTTCTCACTTTTTGTAACCTCGATTGGTGGACTCATTTGTTTTATTGGGATTTAGAGTGGGAATTTTCTCAATTTCAAGATGCATTTTTTTGCTTATATCCACATAAGGCCACATGCGTATGAAACATTGTATGATAAACTTTGCATTTTTCAAACTCATGTCAAGGAACTTCTTAAGTATTGGGGTTCTCCTTATTTTCATTCTATTTGTTGTATATATTTTGATGAAATATGATTGAAAGGTTCACATCCAAGGAATTCATTAATTTATTATACATCAACCTCTCAACAAAGGTCTTTCTATTTGTGTAGGAGACTTTGTTGTAAAGTAGGCTAGAGCATCTATCCATCCAAGCATACTCATTCTAACATTAGAGTAAAGAGGAATATCAGCTAAAAATGTAATGATTACATAATTTCTCTTTTGTAATGTATACTAAAAGATTCATGTATTGAATGTGGAAAGTGTAAATCCTATTAATGTATATCAAAAAGCAAGGTTAAAACCTCTTTAAGAACATGGATCCTATGTTCATGAGCATTTTATATACATGCATCCTTGTACTCTATGTTAAGCATTGCATGCAAGGGACTATTCATGGTTTGGACATAGTTGTCTTGCTTCCCAACAACCATCTGGTATCCTAACTGAAGACTTTTTAGTTGGATTGTATGCATGATATTATCCAATGGAGCATATTCAATGAATCTTCTCTCCACCTTGATATAAACTATGTCAAAGAAAAAGTTTAATAGGCAAAGTATTAGAAATACTTAGGTCGGTCATGCATTATGCTTGTGATCCTCAAAGTTTTAAATAAAAAATATACTGAGGTTCCATGTTGCTAGATATTGGACAACCACATATATGGGTTCTTTATCCCTTTTTGAAAAAGGCATGTCAAACATGCATGTGGAATTCTAGGTTCGTTTTAAAACTTTTACTTTATCATTAAGTCATACATATCCAACATGAAGTATGATCTCTCTCCCTTTGGGTGCCATTCCACAACCTTGTATTGGACCATTGAGAGCAACTTACCGATTCAGAGCTTTGAAGTACAAACCATAAAACACACACACACACACACACACACACACACACACACACACACATATATATATATATATATATATATATATATATATATATATATATATATATATATATATATATATAAGATTGTATTTGAAAGCTCCTCTTGCTCTAGACATATTGGAAATATGTGGCTCTACATGATGCACATATTTGCAATGTGATTCTCGATAATAGAGCATTATACATGTTCACAATGCACTAGTCACAATGTTCGATTTGATACTATGATGCAAATTCGCTGCATGATGATGTGAACATGACGACGGATCACATCACTATTTGCCCTCTTGGGCTAATCACATCATAATCATTGTATTTGCAAATAGACTTCATATGCTAAAGGCACTCATCTTGGTCTTCACTACCGTTTGATCAAGACCTTTAAAATAATATATACACAATATTCATGGAAAACTATATCCACCATGGATCTATTAAACCCATTGTAGTTGATTATAAATTAGAAAAAGTCCAATTGAGAATAGTGATCCTTTCCTTCCATGGTTGAAAAGTTATATGAAATGCTAAAGTTTCAAGAATTCCACATGCCTTGCAAACAAGAGGCACATCTTTACTCTATTAAGATATATGGCGGTTCACATACAAACAATAAAAGAGTACGAACGATTGCTTCATAGTAGCTTTTTGTTTGTATACGTGTATATGTATGTATATCGCATTTTCATAGTAGCTCTTTGTCTCTATCTTCTTCTCTATGCATCAAAATCTAGTTTCATAGTAGCTCTTTGTCTCTCTCTCTCTATGCACCAAACTCTTAATAAAGGTATCCAAAATCCTCATTATAATGATCAATAGCAACTTCATCACTCTATGCATATTTCAAGCTTCATTTTTCTATGCATTATGTCATAGGAAAAGTGCAATGGAAAGGTCTTTTTAGCACATCATGGACATGTAATCCAAGCTCCTCCCCATTAATCTGATGACACTCGAAGCTTCCTCACTCCATGTTGTTTGATTGAAGAAGAAAGTTTGAATGAATATTTGACCTCATGACATTTGAACCCCTTCAACAAGAGGCACGCCCTCTTCATAAAGTGAAGGAACCCTTCAACTCTCGGCTTCAAGAGATCCCAATGGAAGATTGAACTTACCATCCTTAAAAGTAAAGAAACACAATCACTTGAAGGTCTCACATGCATAAGGTGGTTGGATAGGACTACAATCCAATGGCCAAGCAAGGTAGTCATCTCCATATGCATTTTTTTTTGTTCTCTAGAGAAAGTATGGTTCACTCCGAGAGGCAAAAGGTAATGTTGCTCACATGTGTCAATGCCACTATTCCCAATGGAAAGAGTATTTTGATGGACTAATCTTTTTACCATTGAAAGTTATATTTGAATGAAACAAAAACTAGTTATTATTTAGTCGGAGTCTTGGACCGGGGGACCCGATCCTAAACAGAGCAAGAAGAAAACAAAAAGCATGTTCTGCACTGAAAATGGTCCGAATCCTCTGACTTCGTGCCCGCATTGCTCTTGCTGCATGATTCATGTTTTGAGACTAAAGATGCGTAGTTATGTCTTCCCGTGCCGTATCCAAGGAGATGGTGTTGTAACTTGTGAGCTATGGAGCCGTGTCGTGTGTGGAAAAGGAGTTGGAGATGGGCAATGAAGAGTGAAAGAAACGACCCGTTAGCGAGGGAGCGGGCAGTGGACACTGGCAGATCTCGGGAGGCTTAAAGCAGGCGGGGATGGCGGAGTGTGGCGGTACAGGCAGGACTGGCTAGATCAGGATTCAGAAGCAGGAAATTCACAGGAAGCGGCGAGAGTGAGAGGCTAGAGCTTTCGGGGAAGAGGGCTTTCTGAACGTGAAAGGGACACCTCGAGAGGGAGATTTTGCCCATGTGATAGGGAAGGCATAGTGGGTATAGGTGTCATATCAATCCGTCTCATCCTCATCATCATCGTCATCAACATCAGTACCGGCCTCTCTTTTGCTCATCAGTACCGGTCTCTCTCCCTCATCAGTACCAGTCTCTCTCACGCTTTCTCCCTCCCCTGGAGAAGGAAGAAGACATTTTGGTTCACCCCACCTAGCATGATATTTTTCTGTGCAGCTTTCGACGCCTCACCTCAAGGTCATTGTTAGCCGTCTCCCCACTTCATAACCTGCTCCTCTCGCCCGGAGCGTTCGGTCCTCGCAATTCTGTCCTTCCCATTTTCCCTATCCCTTTGTTACTGGGCCCGCTTGGCTTTTTATCTGTGTATTCTCATGCCTAGTTCCTGTGCATCCTACTCATATATAACACACAAACTTCTGCTACTTACTTTTAAACGCCTTACGGCTGTGCTCGTTCGTATGCCATATCAACCTCCTTGTCAAGCTAGGAAGTGCGGATGGCTTCCTGTGGGTTACGAGAATCACGCAGAAAAAGAAATTTTTGCACGCTATCGTCTTCGTGACCTTTCGATCGCCTGAGAAGGCAGAAAAGCTGTGACTCTCTATTGGAGTGAGGTGAGCCTTCCGCCTGAGTAGGCAACCTGCTGTGTTTCTCTAATGGAATGAGTTGAGCAGGTTTCGTTTGGACCAAATCGGAGAAACGGATGCACTAACGAGACATGCAGCAAACGTGAAATACTTCATATCACTATTAGAACTCTCTACAAGGAGTGTTTCCTGGATAACCGATTTCCTATCTTTCTTCAGTGAATAAAATTGACCGGTGTCTCCAGCTGTTCAGTTTGGAAGCGAGGGTCTGACGCTCAGACCCTGGCTATGGAAGGGACCTCTGCACAGGGACCTCTTCTACGAAGGGCTTGCTTTCCTGAAGAGGTCCTTGAACATGTGCTTGGATTTATCACATCTCACAAGGACAGAAATGTAATCTCATTAGTATGCAAAGCTTGGTACCATGTAGAAGCTGCCACTCGACAACATGTGTTTATAGGCAATTGCTATTCAGTTTCTCCGGCCCACCTCGTTAGAAGATTTAAAAATTTGAAGTCTCTTACTGTCAAAGGCAAGCCCAGGTTTTCTGATTTTGGACTCGTACCAGCATATTGGGGCGCTTATGCGGATCCATGGGTTTCCGCTCTTGCAGAAGCATATCCATGGTTCGAAGGGTTGCATTTAAAACGCATGACAGTTTCAGACGAATGCTTGGCGAAGCTTGCATATTCCTTTCCCAACTTCAAGAAGCTCGTGCTTTCAACTTGTGATGGATTTTCAACCACCGGCTTGGCTCATATTGCACGAAATTGCAGGTGTCTTTGAATTTTTTTTAAAGGTCCTTTTGTTTTCTAAATTGCTGTCACATTTCGCACAGAACGCGTTTAACATTTCGACAAGTTTTGGTTGGACAGGTATGAATTACCGTATGTAGATGTTTTATGAGGGAGAGAGGTTTCTGTAATAGGTTTATTTTCACGTGTGTTAAATTTTTTTCATCTGCTGTGTGTATTCAGCCTTCTGTACCCAGAGTAGCATCCAATTAGAGGCCTTGTAGGTTGTAGAACCCTAAGAATAGCATACGTGACGGTGATTGCTCCTCATTTCACAAACATATCGTTCTTGTTGACCCTTCTCAGAAAGTGATTGCCCTACTGAACTGGTTATAGAAAACCTTTGATGTCTTGACATGTTGTTATAGAAGCCGGATTCCTCACGGGTGTATAATTTTTCGAAAACGTAACCTCCCCAAACTTGGATTGCTGGAAAGAAATGCGTCTCTATGATGGAAGAAGCTGGGGGAAGTTTTTTTTTTGGTTCAAGTTTCCAAAACTCTAAATCTGGCATTGATTCAATTCATTGGGGCTGATGCTAATTCTGAGACTTCTGATACACCAATGAGGGCTCAAACGTGCATTCGTACAGGCATCATCCTTCACAGAGCCCCGGAAGAGTTTATGGAAACATTGCCCCTGCTGTTTTCTTTCACAATCTGCTTTTTCAATGTCCAGAGTATTATGAGTCTGAATATTTCGGTTATTGAAGCACTTCAGTTACCAGCCCATTGGAGGAGGCAGCGTTTTTCACGCTGCTGCAGGCATGTTTTCACGCTCTCCTCATGGGTGTTTTTAAGGTCTTGCGAATGAGTGTAGCATTTGATCGTTTGGTTTGAAAATAGATACTTAAAG
>CM035433.1:104486257-104508757 GCA_020310875.1 Ceratopteris richardii | reverse complement strand
TTTGCTAGGTACGATGTGATTGCTTTATATTGTTTATGCTTTCTCGTTTTTACTCTAACAAGTCAGTTATTGTAGTTCAATTCTTCTTACTATTTGCTTGCTCTTAAGGATGTTTTAGAAGCAAGTTCTTGAAAAAACTGTGTCATTTATGGTTTCTCTATTTTTGGATCATCAAATACATGAGTGGAAAACTCAAAATTAGTGGTTAATTTGATGCATGAGAGAGAAACTTGCGTTGAATTTTGGAAAAGAAGATGGAGAAGTCTCATTCAAGTTATGGAAGTTTGGGGCCAAGTTTTATTGATAAATGACTTTTAACTCATTTGGGCATAAGTAATAAAATGATGTAAATGTTTATAACTCTCTAATTTGGGCTCCAAAAAATATAACAAGAATATGTTTGGAAAGCCCTAAAAGAGAGCTATCATTTGAAAGAGCCAAAATATATAGGAGTCCTTGGTGTTAGATCCTCTAGTATGCTCCCTCTTGGACAAGTCAAGACACAAGCCGAATCCACAAACAAATAGAAGGGAAGACATCAAACTCACCTCTGAGCCATAGAGCCAATGGGCTCATCCCAAGCCTTGGAGTTTGCAACATGCGATAGGTAGCCACTTCCAGATCATTAGTGTCCCATACCACCAATCCCCCATTGGAACGGGTGGCGAGGCTTTTTCATGAGAGTCAGTCGTGGCAAATGTCGAGAATCTCGAGTGAGAGGTCTTGAGTGCTATTTATAGGACTTAGATGAAATGATCCAGTTCACACTGAACTTGCTGGACACCTCTTGGTTGGACAATAGTTGCAAACCCCCATCCAGATATCCTAAAAGGGTGGAGATATAACATTTCCCCCCTTATTATTTTAATTGCTTTCATCAACAATCTCCTCAGTAATAAAACCAGGAGAATGATTCTTCAATGATCTAACTAACTCCCAAGTCCTGATTGGCTCAGGTGTGCTTCTACTTGATGAGATACTCATGATAGGAAATCCTATGAGATTTCTTCTCCTTCTAGTCCAGAACAATCTTTGGCTCTAGTGGAACATATCGAACAATATCCTCCAAGCTAGGAATCTCCTTCGGAGGCATTACTATATCATCCTTCTCAAGTCGCTCTTTCAAGTGACTAACATGGAACATAGGGTGAATAGTGATTCCTCGAGGAAGATGTAACTCATAGGATACATTGATTATCTTCCTTGTGATTTGGAATGGGCCACGATATCAAGAAGATAACTTTGTGCATGAGCAAGCTCATATCGGCTAAGAATCTTTTGGAACTCGAAGGTACACCCACATGCCAATTTGGAGGTCACAAGGTTTACGATGCTGGTTGGCATAGAAGGAAGCTCTGTCGTGGGCTGTTTTTATGCTTTCCCTCATGGTCTCTAGCATTTCTTGTCAGCATGAATGGCCTATACCTTGTAGCCGATTGTTTAATACTATTATAAGTGAACTCAGTCAGGGAAGGTAATGCCCCCAATGAGACTCTCATGGAGAGACATACACGAAGCATATCCTCCATAGTCTGATTCGTGTTTCTCCGTCTATCCATCGGTCTCCGGATGATCCAAGGAAGATATGTTCAACAGAGTCTCCAATGTTTGGAAGATTGTCTTTCAAAAGTTGATAGTGAATTTAGAATCACAATCATTAACAATTTCATCAGGTAATCCATAGAGTTCATACAGATGCTCCACGAAGAGCTCTGCTAACTCATGGCTCTTGACGGTGGAATGTGTCGATATAAACCCTCATTATTTTTGTGACTCGATCAACAACAACAATGCAAATGGCATCATGATCCCTTTGGGTCCTTAGTAACCTTGTCACAAAGTCCATAGAAATGGAAGACCATTTGCTATGGGTATTTGTAATAGGTGGAGAAGTCTTAGTTGTCTCAATTGTTCAACTTATTAAGCTTGCATTGAGAATACTCACACACATACCTCTCAACGAAGTTCCTCATGCTTGGCTAATAATAATATCGGCCTACCAGAGCCAAGGTATGGTATATGCTTGGGTGTTCTGGGCTCGGTGTCTCATGACACTCATACAAGATATGCCGACGTATGCCATCATCATCGAGCACATACACCTTGCTTTGCTTGAAAAGTAATCCTTTACGAGTGGAAAACTTTTCCGATAGCTTTCTTGCTATAACTGATTGTCCGATGGAGCGATCACCATAGCTTTCTTGCGATAACCAACTGTTGGATGGAGCGACCACCATAGCTTTTCGGGCTACCTGATCCGTATTGAACTCGTTGTCAGACCCCACCAAAGTGGCAATCATTGTAGCAATGCCCCTAAGAGAAAGATAGAAATCAGTCCCTATGTCTATAAAGGAAAGAGCATTCACCTCATTGATCCTACACAAGGCATCACCCACCACATTGGTGGCTCCTCGTTGATACCTAATCTCAAAGTCAAACTCTTGCATGAGTTGAGCCCACCTTGCTTTTGGGCCTCTTAAGTCAGGCTGACCACAAAGATATTTCAAAGAATCGTGATCAGTCCATATAGTGAAGTGGTTATCATATAGATAATGTCTCCAAACCTTCAAAGCATTGACAATTCCTTTTCTTGTGTGGTGTAGTGCATATTAGAGATCTTAGGACTCTCGAATGCTACAAGCCTACCATCTTGAAACAAGGTGGCCCTTAAGGCTTATAGCCACGTCACTAGCATCGGTTTTCACAACGAATGGTTTAGCTGGATCCATTATTTGCAACATTGGAGCAGCAGTAACTAGCTTTTTTAGTGTCTGAAAAGATTGATCAAGTTCTGAGTCCATTGAATTGGTGGACTAGCACTACGTCTACTCCAATGAATACCCTTCAACAGACATGTGAGGGTTCTACAATATGAGCATAGTCCTTGATGAACCTGTGAAAGAAGCCCATGAATCCCAAAAAGGCCTTCACCTTACGGATAGTACAAAGAATTGCCAATCCATCATAGCTGCAACTTTATCATGATCAATTCATATACCATCTATTGTGATGATATGATCAAGATAAATTAGCTGAGTGCAAAAGAATTCACACTTGATTTGTTTCTCATACAACCGCTTTCGTCTCAAAATGTGTAAGACGAGTTGCAAATGATGTTTATAAGCCTCCAACGTCTTGCTATATACCAAGATATAGTTGAGGAACACCACTACCCACTTTCGTAGATATGGATGAAACAAATTGTTCATCACCTGTTGGAAGGTGGTGGGTGCATTAGTCAAGCCAAATGGCAAGACCAAGAACCAATAATGTCCATATCGTGTCCTAAATGCGATCTTCAAGACACCAAGATGTATCCGTATTTGGTGGTAGCCATACCTAAGATCGATCTTCGTGAAATAACATGCACCCGAGAGTCGCTCTATAAGGTCATCGATCTTAGGCAAAGGATACCTATTCTTGATGGTAATTCCATTGAGTCTTTTGTAATCTACACAAAATGTTAAAGACATATTCCCCTCGTCCTTCCATGTCGCAAGAAAAATTGGTGCACCCCATGGATTATTAGGTTCAATAAACCCTTTCTCAAGGTAGACTTGTATCTTGTAAACCCCTGTTCTTGTGGGATAAGGGGGGTCCCATGGGTACTATGCCCTTCCTTGTACGGTTGCAATTTCAAAGTTAAAGTCCGGGGGAGTAGGCTTCGGCCGAACCTCCATTTAAAAAAAAAAGGTAGACTTGTATCTGCATGGCAATCATATTGTAATGCATATGCTAGATAGATGAGCAACACTTGGCGTGTGACCATGCCAAACCTCAGATGGAGTGATGTGCTTTGGTAGGACACCTATTAAGTACATATGCTTCACACATGACAGCCTCAAGCTAGAAGCTATGTGGTAAAGCTTTACTTTTGACCATACACCTCGCCATCTCCATAAGAGACATGCTCTTTCTTTCTTCAACTTCATTTTGTTGAGGTGTATATGGCATTGCACACTGATGTTTTATCTCATACTCAGCCAGAAATGCATTAAAATCAGAAGACATGTATCCCTCCTCAATCAGAATGGAGGGTCCCCAATTTACAATTCTTACAGATTTTCAGCCATGACGAGAAACTATCTGAAGCACATAAACACTTCGGACTTTGATTTCAATAGATACACCCATGCATGCATGAAGAAATCATAAATAAAAGTCACAAAATAAAGGTAGTTCTTGAAAGAAGGTGTTTGCATAAGACCACAAACATCACTATGAACAAGTATTGGAAGTGGGGTGGGCTTCAATAACAATTTAATCACACGTTTACAGGATCTTCCAATACATGAACCTTAGCATCACACCTTAATACTCAAAAGGAGATAAGTGAGAGATAGAGAGAGAGTAGGAAAGTTTTTTCAAAGTGTACGATAAGCTATAATGCTCACCTACAGTAACTGATATTTAAATGTCAAATTACAATGTGTGAATATGATACAAATTGACAATATCTGAATCTAGCCAGAAATAGGAAACTAGATACAAGAAATTGTGTGTAAAGTGCATAAGAGGTATGAAGAGCGTGTGTATGTGAGAATGTAGAGAATAAGAACAGTTTAGAATTGTTTTACAGCAAGCTCTAATTCTGAAATTAGGGTTTCAGAAACCCTAAATTCAAAAACTAGTGAACTAACAAAGTGTGGGACTGATATAAACTTGCTACTCACAATAAATCAGCAAGATGATGATGGTTGGCTGACAGAATCTCCTCCATGGTTGCACCTGAAGGTAGAGCACACCTCTTTCAGAAGTTAGTTACCTCTAGGACTGATTGATCCTTGAGATTGGTGCCCAAGTGATCCCATGGCCCTGATTATATAGCTTCAAGGGGCTGCCTACGATCAAATCCTCCAAAATAAAAAATGATGCGCAAGTTTTAACGAAAAAGCCCCCAAAAGCATGCGTTCATGTTTTTTTGCGATAGGATTAATTTTTTTGAATATAGTGCTTTTCAATGCTAAATCAGCCGCGATCAGCTAATTTCTCCATCAGATAGTCTACTTAATGTGCTTTCCTAGCTCCTTAGATCATGAGGTACAAGATGAGGTAAAAATCCGTTTTGTGATAGAAATTAGGGTTAGGGTTTTCTCTTGATTTGGACCTCTAATGACTTAATGTTATATGCCAGATGAAAGCTCTCTGATAAGCCAATAATCATTTTTGACCTTTTGTGATCAAAATTTGGCTAAGTACCCAAAATTTAAGGTTGTTGGAAATTAGGTTTTTGTGCTATTATGACATTGTTTCCAACAACAAGCTCCAATTTTTGACTAGCTCGAATTGAACCATCTTTTGGGAAGGATGAACATTGCATTTTGCCTAAGATACAGCCTTCACAAACATGTTTAGAGGGTGCCTCAAGTTTGGGTAGAGAGGACACCATTTCAGATTTATGTAGGCATAGCAAACTAGAAAAAAATTCAGATGACAAAAGTGTGCATGCCAAAGCTTTGCATATGAGATAGCTTGAGAATCTTGAAAGTCGAACTCCACGTGCAAAATCATTCATAAATTTTGCATAGTCTATGAACTTATACAACCAACGACATAAAAGGCCAGAAGCAATAACATCGCCATTTGAGAGAACATGAATTGCACATGTGTCATCAACAAATTTGACAACCAAGCCAATCTTGCCTAATGATGAAATTGACTAGATTTTTCTTGATCCTTGGTACATACAAAGCATTTGACAATGTGAAAGAGCTACCGACAGTAGTAGTTAGAATGATCTTACCAACTCCCATTAGAGGATAAGAGGAGTTATTAACACATGTGACAATATTCTCTGTAGGGGCCATAGTTACCAGCACGGTTGGAAACGTTCGGTTCGGACCGGCCGGAAACGGAGTTTCCAAAATTTTGGAAACGGTAATATATATATATATATATATATATATATATAGAGAGAGAGAGAGAGAGAGAGAGAGAGAGAGAGAGAGAGAGAGAGATAGATAGATAGATAGATAGATAGATAGATAGATAGATAGATAGATAGATAGATAGATAGATAGATAGATAGATAGACACACACACATACATACATACACACACACACACATATATATATATATATATATATATATATATATATATATATATATATATATATATATATATATATATATATATGTATGTGTGTGTGTGTGTGTGTGTGTGCATGCATGCATGTAGTTTATGCACATAGATTATAGATCCTTTTACTCAAGTACCATGAAACATATGGAGGAAGAGCCAAAATCATAAGACCAAACACGAAACGCAGCCAAAATCGACCTAAACATGTCCATAAAAAAAAGTACACCGGAAACGGCGTTTCCGTTCGGAAACGGTATGGGGAAACGGCCGAACCGTTTCTGGACCCCGGAAACGCCGTTTCCGGTAACTATGGTAGGGGCAGGCTCAATTGAACTTAAGAAATTGTGCTTCGAGGTAATATGTTTGGTTGCCCCACTATCAAAGTACTAAACACACGAGTCTACTGTGAATATACACTTCTCATAACAAGATGAGTCATAGCTTCATACAATAGTAAATGCCCATTCTTCATTCTTAACAAGATTAGAAGAGTCTGTTTTGGGTGTAGAGGCCTCTGCAAGAACCATTCCAACCTCTTTTTTCTTTGTCTCTTTTGCAGCTTGTTTTGGACAACTCTTTATGACACGATCATTTCCCTTACATTATTTGCAAAACTGTTTTTGCTTTTCTGCTTTCTTCTTGTCTTTGTCCTCGTTCTTTGACTTTGCAACATTAGCATATTTTTGCTTATTAGTAGATTAGCTCCATTTACCTTTGCCTTCTGACTAGCTAGGAAAGCTTGAGCTTCAACACACATAATGGACCTGTTCCATTTGGACTGATCTTCCTGCAATAAAATAGAGACTAATTCCTCAAATGTTAAGGTATTAGGATTGTCTTTCATCATCAATCGAAGAGTAGAAGCAAAACTCTGGTATGAGTTTGGAAGATCGTTACGAACAGTCTGCAGAAGTGAACTATCCCTCAAGACTTCATCGGCAAAAATCAACTTCCCCTTCAAATCTTTGATCTTTGTCAAAAATTGTCCTTATTATCTCCTTAATTCATATGCTCACTCTCAAACTGTTTTCGAAGGTAGTCAACACGAGCCTCATTTCTTGCCCGGTATAAAGTGGTAAATGAATCTTGTTTTGCAAGAGCGAATGTGAGGGATAATGGCACGTTTGACCGACAAAGCTACCAATGCATGTGCTTGAGAATCTAGACTATCCCAACGAAGTTGCTCTACAATAGGTGCAATAGGAACCTGAACACGAATAGGAATTTACTTTGTAGTAGGTGTAGCAAGAACCTCAGCGCGAACAAGAATTTGTTCTGCAGTAGATGCAATAGGAACCTCAACACAAACAAGAATTTGAAGATCATGATCTTCAATGCCATTTGCATCACTGTCAATGATTGTATTTGCATGTGTAGTAGGACGTTTTTCAACAACCTGCACAATATTCCATAATCGTTTTTGCAACCAATACATGATGCATTATATGCCCATAATGGGTAATTTGTACCATCCAACTTATCCTCAACAACCAACATATGAAATACATCATTGCTTTCAACCATGGCCATTGACTAAATATCCTAATGCAGAAAAATGATTTTAGCTCTAAAAGTTGAACAGAATCACCCTATCGAATTGCTAAACCTATAGCAGACTTCGAAGCATTTGTATTGGCGAACCGAAACCTGTGTATATGTTTTGCACAAAAGGACGAAATTGGTTGCATAGGCATTGCGATCATAGTACAAAGAGAGTTTTAAAAACGAGTTTAAAAAATGGGTTTTAAAATGTTTAGTACGTCTCAGAGTACTAAGAAAATGGAAATAAAAAACGCGTAATATATTTCTTCGCAATGTTTTTTATTTATTTTTTAGATAATCCATGAATAAGTCCATATCTAGCACTCTTTTACTTATCTAGTGCTAAAAACACATAAAATACTTGATGTAAGATATCGAATCATCATAAATACACATCCAATAATTGTATTGCGAAGAGGTGGTGCTAGTAATTTTCACATGGTTATGGAGATTGGGAGTTCTATCCATGATGAAAGCTCATGGAGGGTTGAAGTTGATGGAATGTCAAAACAAACTCACGGTTCTCTCTCTATGTGAACAAGGTTGTTCCAACCTTCAAATAGGGCTTAAGTTTGAAGGATGAGGTATGAAGGTTGAACACTCAAGGATAGAAGGATGCTTAAGGATGCCCTCTCAATGCTCAGGTGTGCTTACAACATATAAGAAACTCCAAACATAGCTCATGGCTAAAGCTAGAGAGAGAAGCACATAACCGGACTCATCCATAGAAAGAAACCCTTGGTAGGTGATTTAAAAACATATTAGAACATTTAGGATGTCCCAAAGTTCTATAAGTTTTTTTATTTGGAGTAAAAAACACGTTGTTTTCAACTATGATTGCGTTAGTGTGTTCGGAGGTCGAAACGAGCTGAGATCAAAATTTGAACACCACATAGCAAGGTTGTTTTGAACTTCTAATCTCCTTGAGTATGCTCACGAATTTTTGAGCGATTTTGAGATTGTGACCGGAGGGGTGCCGACGATGCCCTAGATGAAGCAATGACTTGCACTGATAACAATGGTTGGAGTTTGAGGTTTGCGAAAGGACACGAACAACACTAGGAAGAAGAAGAAGCTTGGAGTGCAACACAACACTTAATAAATTACCAAGTGAATGTGCAAAGATAAGTAACTCGTTAGGGTTATAGGCGTATATACAAGCCGAGGAAAAAAACGTCCTAAAGAGGGAAAAAACACATCACTACCAAAATATATCAACAATTTATACCTAGAACCCTATTACATTAGCTTTGTATTCAGATTTTGTATATTACACACATATATTGTTATTCATTCATCAAGTAGAATTTCATATTAAGAATAACATCTTGTTTTCAACGATGATTGCGATATTGTGTTCGGAGGTCGAAACGAGCTCATATCGAAATTTGAACACCATATAGCAAAGTTGTTTTGAACTTCTAATCTCCTTGAGTATGCTCGCGAATTTTCGAGCGATTTTGAGATTGTGACCGGAGGGGTGTCGACGATGCCCTAGATGAAGCAATGACTTGCACTGATAACAATGGTTGGAGTTTGATGTTTGTGAAAGGACACGAACAACATTAGGAAGAAGAAGAAGCTTGGAGCGCAACACAACACTCAATAAATTACCAAGTGAATGTGTAAAGATAAGTAACTCGTTAGGGTTATAGGCGTATATACAAGCCGGGGAAAAAAACGTCCTAAAGAGGGAAAAAAGTGCCTTGGTGGTCCTAAGTGTATCTGTGCACATCACTACCAAAATATATCAACAATTTATACCTAGAACCCTCTTACATTAGCTTTGTATTCAGATTTTGTATATTACACACATTATATTGTTATTCATTCATCAAGTAGAATTTCATATTAAGAATAACATCTTGTCAGTCGTTACATTCTCTTATCTCTTGTCTATTTCATTGTCATTCATCTATTTTATTTGGTTCAAGGTGTGTGCGCGCGCGTAAGGATATTAATTGTTGGGAAGATTATGTGGTTATTTATATTAGGCTTACCTCACTTCCAACATGAATTAGGAAAGTGTTTGAAAATCTTTGGTAGTTGAAATTCATGATATGAAGCCTCCAAATGATAGGTCCACTTGTCATCCATGCCCATGAGAAGAAAGAGCTTTTTTATTTTATTTTGAAGCCTTTTTTTTGTTATCACATAAATATTTATTTTTTTTGACTTGAAGGACTTAACAATTCAATTTGTTTACCAGTGTATTACTTGGAGCTTTGTTCGATGTTCTTTTGATTTTTTCACTGGATGATTAGTATATTTGCTTTGTTCTTATGTTTTAGAACCAGGTCTCTTTATATTTCTTTCTTCTTTTTAAGCATTATTTTTTAAGAGTTACTTTTTTCAAATTTATTTTCAATCTTAACTTAGGATTTTATATCAGGTTTGTAGTCTGTTTTTGCTTTGCCCATCTGTAAAGTTGCTGTTTTCCTTTATGCGTTAGTCTTAGTATTAAGAAAGAAAAAATTCTAAAAGAAAAGCTTGTTTTACATACATTTAATTTATTATTGAGATTGTATGGAAATAAAAGGAAGACAAAGGGATTAGATATCAATATAGATTATGTATTATCGATCATGGATATATAGGGACATAGAGATATATATATATTATATATACATATGTACTGTACAGAAAGAAACTTAGATATAGGTATAGATATTGAAATTGTATAAAATTATTGAAACTGTTTAGAAACAAAAGGAGGGATATTAAAAAGATCTAGGTATAGGTATAAATTATATATATAGATTATGGAGATATAGAGGCATATACAGAGATAGATGTAGATCAGGTTTATAGATAAATAGATTCAGAGTTAAACAGATGGTAGAATAATATGTACCTACACATGTAGGGATGTAGGTGTGTAGGTGGGCAGACACATTTACACCATTCTGCCTTCTACCCTACACATGCAGCCTGCAGGCATGCGTATGTTTGACATTGCAGAAGTACCCTGGTGGCAATGTCATCTGCTATGACCTCAGCTGTCATGGAAAAGGCTTGCTTGTCAATTGCTCTTGAGAAAGTGAAGTTTTTGTGCTCTGCAAAGGATTCAAGGAAAATGCAACCTGTGGTGGACTTGGACAAGCCTGCGATCGCCCTATTGATGAGTGTATGTGCACTGAGGGGACTGGTCTGTTGCGTGAAGTGAGCAACCTTCTTCTTGTCTGGATCCTCTTTGGAGTTGCCACATTCATCTGGCCACTCGTCTGCACTTATACCTCAACTTTGGCAGAAGACTCTCTGTTAAGCTATTTGTTTAGAACAGCTTTTTATGTGGAATTTACTGGTGGCCGAATTGAATTATGCTGTTTGAAATTATTTTAATGAATTTATTGATGAGGAGTCTGTTAAGGAAAAGTGTATTTATGTATGCATTTAGGTATGTTCGTTCCCCTATACACGATAATTTTTATGTTTATATCTTTGTTTATACATCAGCACTTTTTTTTTTAAATTCTTTTTCTCTCCTCTCTTTTCATACGGCTGTAGTTTTTTTGTCATCAAGTGCATGTTCATTTCACTATTTGTAAAAGGTTTTGAACTTATATATTTATATAAACATCAGTGTGGCTTAGTTATGGGAAAATTTTCATAAAAGATCATTATTTTAAACTTATTTATTTATATATAACGTCAGTGTGGCTTAGTTATACCTGGGAAAAATGATTCGTCATTGTTTTTACATTGTCAATACTGCCAGAACCTTACTCACGAAGTGCACACTATTGTAGGTGATAGATTACGGGGGACTGCTGGCACCCGGCAGTCCCTCTTCCTTTGACTACATTGATTCTTGACAGTCATTTGTATGACTCTCTGACAGTGCACACCAGTGTAGATGGTTGGTTACAGGGTCTGCTGGCAGTGCCTTGTCTTTAATTTCATTAGTTGCTAACAGAGCTGCCACTTACAAAACTAGATGTGGCTGAGAAGGTGATCTTATCTTTGAACACAGATGTGCATATGTGATACAAACTAATGATGATGTGGCTGTCGAATGGGTGTATAACAATAGTTTGTCTTAGACTCCCTGTTAAAATTTTTACAAGTGTGAATTGCTTTTACATGGATGAGCTGCTCTGCAGATGATTTGTTGGATATTACTAGAAGAGTTGTCGGAGTATTCCTTTCATGTTAATTAATTAACAAGAAGACTTCAGAATATACATGTCCACAGGGTAGCACAAGTTGTGTTTTTATTATTATAAATTGATTTAAGAAATCGTATGGGTGTTCAGAAGGATATTTAATAGCTTCGCTTTGATGTATGTCTGTGTATCTTGACATTTTTTTCTTATTTCTTATCATGTTAATTCAGCATCTGTAGTTTTTTGATAGAGAAAAAGGCACTTTTTTATCTCTATGAATCTACAAAAGTACACAGATCATTGACAAATGGAGCAGGGCTCGATAATGCTGAATACGTGACTCTGCATCCTGACATTTTTTTCTTATCTTTTATCATGTTAACTCAGTAGCTGTAGTTCTTTGATAGAGGCAAAGGCATAGCTTTGGTTTGCTATCTGACTTTGCATCCTGACAGTTCTTCTTACTTTTTATCATGTCAATTCAGCATCTGTAATTTTTTGATGAAGGCACTCGATTATTAGGAATCTATAAAAGCACACAAAACTTGGACTAATGGAACAAGGCTCGATAATGCTGAATATGTCTTTTCATTCATAATGCTGAATATATCTTTTCTATTGTTCTCAATTATAATCAAGCAATTTTTTTGAATGTGTTTTCTGCATTTATTTTCATGGCAAAGGTCCTGGACACACTGGAAGACAAGGGGTTGCAAGCAGTTGCATCAGCTTGTAAGGACTTGCAGGAACTTCGTGTTTTTCCGACTGAAACATGTGGTCAGGGTTTGGCTTCTGAGAAAGGTTTGGTTGCTATATCTGAAGGGTGCCGAAACCTTACCTCTATTTTGTATTTTTGTGGGAAGATGACCAATGAAGGGCTCAAGACTGTTGCCCGTAACAGCCCTCAGCTGAC
Source organism: Ceratopteris richardii (assembly GCA_020310875.1). Lineage (NCBI taxonomy): Eukaryota > Viridiplantae > Streptophyta > Polypodiopsida > Polypodiales > Pteridaceae > Ceratopteris > Ceratopteris richardii. Next base: position 104,496,112 of record CM035433.1, on the reverse strand, counting down.
CTGCTTCCGCCTATGTATTTTGGTTCCATGTTCTCCTGATCATGTCACTAAGGAGCCTCTGGATGAAGGATTTGGAGCAATAGTCAAGTCGTGCAAAGACCTTAAGCGTTTCTCACTTTCTGGGTTGCTCACAGACACAGTATTTTGCTATATTGGCACATATGGTAAACAATTGGAGATGCTCTCTCTTGCCTTTGCTGGCAAGAGTGATCTTGGTATGCAGAAAATTCTGGAGGGTTGTGTGAATTTGCGCAAGCTGGAAATTCGTGACAGCCCATTTGGGGATGCTGCGCTTCTACATAATGTGCAGAAGTATGAGTGTATGCGTTCTCTCTGGATGTCATCCTGCAATGTGACAGTCAGTGGTGCACAATCTCTTGCAAAAGTCATGCCCTCTTTGAACGTGGAGATAATGAAAGATGATGATTCGGAAGACAGAGCAGAGAAGCTTTATGTGTACAGAACCATTGCTGGTCATCGTGCAGATGCTCCTTTCTTTGTACACACTTGCAGATAATGATCATAACTGGAAGAAAATTGATGTTCAACCTACCAGCTAAAGGTTGGGCTTCCTCTTTAAGAGAGGAGAGGTTGCACTCTCTGTGATCAGCAGATTGCTGGGACAATGAGGAAATACCTTTTGGCATTTCACGCACTTGAGAGCATTAATGGCAGTTCGCAGGGAAGCCAGTACTTCAGTAGCATTCAAGTCAACGTTGAACAGCTTATCATGTGAATAGATGGACCCCAGCATAAAGGAGTACTGGTTTCTGCAATGAGACACGAAGCCTTTCCTCTCTTTTTTGTGTCTTTTCTCTGTTCTTATGTTTTGTAGAGGGAGGGGCAAATCCAGATTGCTCTTTTCAGTTGTAGGATTGATGATCCTTTTTTCGATTGTTAAAAAACCTTCAGCTTGGGGAAAGGAAAAATTCACACTCTTCCAATAAATTTGTTTCGTTTTAAGGGTATTCATGTTCATGTATTGATTGTGTTGGATGATGATGGCATCAAGAGGCACGTTGCATTTTTTTTTTTTTTTTTTTTTTTTTTGACTTTCTATTAGCTTCATTTGTAAATTGTCATCCAGGTTTTCCCTTAGAGTTATTATTTTGCAGGTCACATGCAGTCTTTCTTGAAAGAGCCTGGGCTATTTTACTCGTATATTTCCTAGTCATCAGGAGGGAATCAAAACGAAAGCTGCTAGGCTGTTTCAAGGCACCCGTATCCTCTTTTTTTTTTTTGGTTGATGTTACGAAAAATTATTAAAGCTTCAACATGTTGGTTAGAGTCTGCTTGATGCATGGCTCTTCGAATATAAGAGCAGTAAGTTCGTTTATTTCAGGAGCTCATGTCGTTCTCGTAAGTTGAACTGATGTGGAAAATGCCTTCTGTGGAATCTACATTTTTGGCTGATATAGACTTAATGGAAGGGAGCAATCATGCTAATAGATGCTCTAATCCACTGCATTAGTTCTCGTACCTAGTTCAGTGTTCAATTACCCTAGATGCGTTTTCAATACACTCTGAATACATTCCAGTTGACTTAAAAGAGGAAAATGCTTAATTTTTGTGTGTGTTCATTCTCTTTTTTAAAACCTACTGGCAAGTGTGATCTAGCAACATGAGTTTAGTCATATTTTGCTCATCTGTACTCTTCAGTTATTTTTTATTACACAATCTATATGGCAGAAGCTAAAAAATGGCTTGGATATGCATTTAGGGTATGTTTCCTAACGAGGAAAGTTGCCTCTGTCAAGCTGCTTTTGGTACTATAAAGACAGCTCTGCATCTAATATTTGATCAACGGCTGAAGTCAGTCCTGATTGTGAAAGCCACTGAGATTAGCAACAGTATCCGACTGTGTTACTAGGCTGCATATTATTGCTACCATGTATAAGGATTTCTCTGCATCGAATGTTTTATCATCCACTGAAGGTTTCTAGCTGTCTATTGTGGATAAATAAAATTAATTGCTGAAATCATCCTCATCAATTAAGTTAAATCTTATGTTTGATCATTGACAAGAAAGTTCTGATTGCCCAAACTTTTATTTGGGAGAGGATGCACTAATCACTGAACATTTTTCACAGCATCGGACACTAGTTCTAGGTTGCATAAGGTTGATCCTCTGTCTAACTGTGCATGCTATAGCTTCTGTCCTTCCTCCCCTATCTTGGTATTTCTATAAAACATATAGATGCAGTGGTGGTTTGGCTTGAGGTGATGAATGGTACTCGCACTCATAGGGAAGTGGTAATTGTGAGTGATCCTTTTGATGGTGTGATGGTCCGAGTGTCTGAATGTGCCACATCTAAAGCCACATTTTGATGTCAGGCTGATGATGCTTTACAAGGCACGTGGCTTTAGTTTTTCCTTGTTCTTATCTTGATGTTAGTCTTGGAATTGGGTTTGGGGTGGATTCTCAATAATTAAAAAGAATGCCTCTTGGTCTCTTGAGGTATGGTTTGATGGGTGGAACATTGAACTACAAGTGCCGCACTCTGGATTAGGCTTTTGTGTCTTGATTGTTCACATCAAGGGCATTAACGATTGACTGCTTTATGGGGGGAAATGACATCTACATTGAATGACATTCACCTTCGAGATGCCTTCCACCTATTCTTTTGACCTAAAATCAAATTGCATGCTTTGCCAGAGTTTTGGCCTGGAGCTTGAGAAATAACTTGTTCTTGGGCCGTCACTCAAGTTTTGATCAAATTTTTCCTTACCTCAGTCCAGTTTGTCTAGTGATAGTTGGTGGTGCCATTGGCAATGAGCAAGGACATGTTTCATCTGGCAAAGCAGTTGTCGGTTGGTGGTCATCCAAATGAGGCTTCATTAGCAATTCTAAGTCTTGGTAGTTGGGATTTTTTAGGTGGCACATTTTCATTTTGTCATCATTTTTTTTAGTGAACAGCAAAGTTCAGTCACAAAACATTTGAGCTTTTTGGCCATTGACTCGTCACTGGCAATGTGGGGAAACATTTTGGCCTCAGAGAGTTTTTTAAATCTGCTTGGGCATTATTTTGATGTATTGTTGTGGTAGCAAGAAAGGACAATAATGTGCATTGATACTCAGTTGGCCGTTCATAAAGGTGTGCATTGATCCTCAGTTGGCCATTGATGAAGGTGCATCGTCGATCTTGTCAGCATTGGGTACCATCAATTCGATTGAAGCTTATTATGCTCGAGTGCGATGGGTCACAGGGTGGAGTGGCACTGTACCCTAGAAGGCAAACATAAATGACACAAGGAAGAGAGTCTATTGCAGGATTTGGTGGGCAAGTTGCATCCCTTATCCTATTGTAGAACTTGTGTTTAAAACCGTTTATGGGTTTACTGTAGTATGATGAGCTATGTATTTTAATTTGAACTATGATAATTTATCAGCTCAGTCAAGTGTGCAAATGTTCTTGCTTTCAACTTGTCCATTGAATTGAGGATGATATTTTTGTGAACTATTGAAGAATCGTCTAATAGTGCTTGATCGCTTGATAAAAAGAGTAACAATCTTAGTGGGTGAGCGTAAGAATTTATGACTTTGATCTTAGTGGGAGTGCAAAATCAATGAAAGATGTTCGAATAGAAACGTTGTTTGTCATGTGGACATCACTTGTTCCCAATGGGTTTTGCCTTTATTCATTCGCTCAAAGATTATGTAGCTACAAAATGTATATTGCATGCGATTCTATGGCTAGAGGATACATAGGTCCAATGAAGTCTCTCTTTTGGCAAAACCTCTTCTTTTTGTCATTGGTTTGAGGGGCATTTCACTGATTTTGAATGGATGTTGTTTTGGCAAATTTCACCCTGCTTGATATAAGTTTTGGCACAATTTTTGCATCCATATGAAGGGTTGGCCATAATAGACTTGCAATGAGAATTTCTTTTTTACGTTGGTTGGAGAAGCACATGCACTTGCAACCCTTACATGTGCCATTTCCAGTATAGGAAAGTACTTAAATATAGGAAAGTATTCAATCTCATCTAAATAGTGTTCGAAAGTTTTCCGTCTTTGGCATGGTTGGTTTTTTCAATCAATCAACACTTGGCACGTTTGCTTGCTATTGCAATCCCTTTTGAATGTGTTATGTTCTTCAAAAGTTTACTCCACACAAAAATCACATATGTTTGCCTAGAGTAGCATAATCCATTGGCTATTTAACTTGGTACACATTGTATTGTTTTAATTTATCGTAGATGTCACATGTTTGCCTAGAGTAGCATCATCCATTGGCTATCTAACTTGGTACATATTGTATTGTTTTAATTTATCATAGATGTCACATATGTCTGCCCAGAGTAGCATAATCCATTGGCTATTTAACTTGGTGCATATTGTATTTTTTTTATTTATCATAGGTGTCTTTTATTGTATTGTTTTAATTTATCGTAGGTGTCTTTCTCTATATTGGGCTAGTGAATTCTTGATGTTTGAAGATTTTGCAACATTTTTATTCTTGAATGATGGATACCAATAACACTATGAATTTGGGTCACTATCTCCTCTTGCTTATCGTCATTAAGACAACAAGAGAAGGCATCATTGACATCACCATAGTATATGCTTCTTATAAGTATATGGAAATTCTTTGTTTTTAGCAATGGGCTTGGGGATTTGGGCAAGCATTGATGGTGTTGGACAAAGAGTATGTTCCTCATTTTGGTACCACTTCTCAATCAAGCAAATAAGCATTAAGAAGCTCATTTGACACTTCCCATCGTGGCTCTGCATTGGCCAACCTTGATATGTAATTTTCTCAAGCATATGTATTCACATTCTTCACCATCACTTCAAAATCAAATTCCATTAGCAAGAGAAAACATCTCATTAGTGGACTTGTATTGTAAAGTTTATTTACAAGATACATGAGCGCTTGGACTAGTGCTCTATTACACATGTAAGCGAGATGATATTCACCACAATTTAACCATCATTTCAAGGGTTGAACTCATTTTTGGGTTTGTATCTTTTGATTAGAACTTAACTCTTGCGACATAAACTAATTCATCCATATTGAGACCTCGAAGAGCACTATATTAGTCATATCCACATTTAGATCTTGGTGAGGTGAGCTTGAGATCCCTGGTCAAATTGTCTACTAGGTAAATACATATCTTGATGTATTCATCAAAGTTCATAATCTTCTAATGTAAATCAAATAGGTTTACTCCCTCATGATCATCCACAATGCACAACAAGATCATGCTTCCTACTAAGGTCTAAAGCCTTCTAGAAGTAAGCAGTCCCTTATGATCTTTAAGCAAAATACTTATGGTGCATGTCATATCCAAGTGATGTACATTCCAACCATGATGAGCTGCAAGTGCAAAGGTGCTATGAACAATAGTCATTCGGCATGTAGGAACCCTTTGCAACAAGCTTGTCCTTATAGTTGTCAACTGTTCTAGTAGACTTATGCTTTATCTTCTATACCCACTTAGTGCCAATGGCCTTCTTGTCAAGAGGCAAGTCACATAAACAATATGTATCTTTTTCATAATAGCATTATATTTTGATTGCATAACAACCATCCAATTTTTTGAATTTTGTGCCTCATCAAATGAAATAGGCTCATTCTCATAACAGAGACTAGAGGCAGCCATAGCATAGCAATCTGATGCAAAAGTAGTATGAGAGTCTGAATGAGTACAATATGACAGAGGTGCATCTAATTTGTTATCATGCAAAGTTTGCACTAGCCATTTTAGCATAGTTTTTGCCTTCTCAATATTTGCTCGCTCATGAACAAGTGCATCATATAAATTTGCATTAGAAATGGAATGATCTACATCATCACATGAAACCTGTAAAGGTTGAGAAGTTGCCTCATTAGGACCAACGCTAGATTTTCCACCTGTGAAAAGAGGCAGCAAAGTATCATACATGTCTTTGGAGCTAACTAATGTCTCCTTAGTACATGAAAGTAATGGCTAGATAGCATCTTCCACAAAAACAAAATGACGACTAACCAAAATGCGTTTAGTCTATGGATGATACACAAGATAACCTTTGCTTTCAAAACTGTACCCAACAAAATACATTTCACTGCTTTATCATCTAATTTCCTGCGTTGCTATTTGGGCACTAATGCATATGCCAGACAACCAAAAACACACAAGTGAGCAATAGATGGCTTATGATAATGCCAAGCCTCATATGGAGTGATAGATTGCAATGCTTTAGTGGGACACTTGTTAAGTACCTATGCTGCACACATAACAACCTCAAGCCAAAAACTATGTGGTAAAGCCTAACTCTTAACCATATACCTTGGCATCTCCATGAGTGGACTATTCTTCCTTTCAACAACTCCATTTTGTTGAGGTGTATACGATACTGTACACTGGTGTTTTATCCCACGTTCGGCCAGAAATGCACTAAAATTAGAAGGCATATATTCCTCCCCTCGATCAGAATGGAGGGTGCCTATTTTAGATGCTGACAGATTTTCTACCAAAACTAGAAACTGTTTGAAGCACATAAACACTTCGGACTTTGCTTTCAATGGATATACCCATGCATGCCTGGAAAAATCATCAATGAAAGTCACGAAGTAAAGATAGTTTCCAAAAGAGGATGTCTGCATAGGACCATAGACATCACTGTGAACAAGCTGTGATTTCTAAGTAGCTCAAATTGAACCATCTTTTGGGAACGAGCAACGCTGCATTTTGCCCAAAATACAGCCTTCACAGACATGTTTATGAGGTGGGTCAAGTTTGGGTAGAGAGGACGAAATTTAGATGACCAAAGCGTGCATGCCAAAGATTTGCATCTAACATAGCCTGAGAATCATGTACTACACATGCTGAATCATTCACAAAATTTTCATAGTCTATGAGCTTATATAGCCCACGACATAAAATGCTAGAAGCAATAATGGCATTGCAATTTGATAGATCATGAGTTGTACATCTATCATCAACAAATTTCACAACTAAGCCAATGTTGGCTAAAGCTGAAACTGATAACAAATTCTTCTTGATCCCTGAGACAAATAAAGCATCCAACAATGTAAAAAAACTACCATCAGCAGTAGTCAAAATGATCGTACCAACTCCCATGACAAGATAAGACGAGTTTTTGGTGCATGTGACAGTATTCCCTGTAGGGCTAGGCTCGAGTGAAGTGAAGAAACTATGTTGCAAGGTAATATGTTTGGTTGTCCCACTATTAAAGTACCAAACATCTGAGTCTACTCCATACATACACTGTTCATGAGAAGAAGGGTCATAACTGCAAACAGTGGTAAAAGCCCATTCTTCATTCTGCACAAGACTAGCAGACTCTGTTTTGGGTGTAGAGGCCTCTGCAACAACCATTCTAGCCTCTTTCTTTCTTTCCTCTTTAGCAGCCAGTTTTGGATAACTCTTTATGACATGATCATTTCCTTTACAGTATTTGCAAAAAAAATTTTGCTTTTCTGTTTTCTTCTCATCTCTGTCATCCTTGTTTGATTGTGCGGAATTAGTAGATTTCTGCTTACTAGTAGAATAGTTCCATTTACCTTTGCCCTTTTGACTAGGCAGGAAAGCTTGATCTACAACACGCATAATGTACCTATTCTACCTAGACTGATCTTCTTGCAACAGAATAGAGGTTAACTTCTCAAATGTTAAGGCATTTGGATTTCCTTTCATCATCAATCGAAGAGTAGAAGCAAAAATCTGATATGAATCTGGAAGACCCATTCATAACAATCTGCAAAAGTGAACTATCAGGCAAGACTTCATCAACAGAAATCAATTGCTCCTTCAAATCTTTGATCTTTGCTAGTATAAAGTGCGAAGTGTATCCCAAGCATCCTTTGTTGTTCTGCAAGAGTGAATGTGAGGAATAATGACACGTTTGATAGACAAGGCTATCAATGCATGTGTATGAGCATCTCTGCCATCCCAATGAATTTGTTATGCAGTAGGTGCAACTGGAACCGCAATATGAACATGAACATGAAGAATATTGCCATCTTCAATGTCGTTTGCATCACCTTCAACAACTGTTGTTTGCAGGTCTAATATGACTTTTTCAACCCCCTACACAATATTCCACAGTCCTTTTGCAACCAATACATGATGCATCACGTAAGCTCATAATGGGTAATTTGGTATCGTCCAACTTATCCTCAACAATCAACATATGAAATACATCATTGCTTTCAACCATGGCCACTAACTAAAATACCTTGATGAACAAAAATGATTGTATCTCAAAAAGTTGAACAGAACTACCTTGTCGAGTTCTATTAAATCCGTAGCAGATTTCGAGAAACTTATACTGATGAACCAAAACCTGTATATATCTTTGGCACAAAAAGGCGAAATTGCATGGACAAGCACTGCGATAGTGAATTTGAAGGATGAAACGAGTTCAGATTACGATTTTGAACTCCTAATCACCCTCAGTATGCTCACCAATTTTCATGCAATTCTGAAACTATGACTAGAGGGGTGTCGACGATACCCTAGATGAAGAAGCGACCTGCTCTGGTACCAATTGTTGGAGATTGAGGTCTGTGGAAGCATGGGAATAGCACAAGGAAGAAGAAGAAGAAGAAGAAGAAGAAGAAGAAGAAGAAGAAGAAGAAGAAGAAGAAGAAGAAGAAGAAGAAGCTTGGAGCACAACACACAATAGTGAATGTATTACCACCAGAATGTACAAAGATAAGTGACCCGTTAGGGCTATAGGCGTATATACAAGCCAAGAAAAAAAAACCTCCTAAAGAGGGAAAGAAGTTCCTTGATGGTCCTAGTGCATTCATACACATCACTACCTAAATATATCAACATGAACGATTTCGAATACTCAAGATCTTTCAAGTTTGGTGTTGAAATCAGGTGAATTTAAGCTCATGGAATGTTTTCTCATAGTCATTAGTCCATTAAATTTTTTTCAATAGCCTAGACAATAGTTTTCTCATGACCATATACATATAAATGAACCGTTGATAGTAGCTGCAATGGCTCATAAAAGATTGCACTTTCCTGATCTTCCTAGAGCTTGGCGAATCTATAATGACTTTGGTGCTGTGTTCATGCATGGAAATACCATTTTTGGAGATGACCTTCCCACAATTTTACCTTGTCCTATAATGAAGATGCATTTTCTTCGAGTTTAAACACACATAATATTGTCTTCACTTTGCAAAGATTCAATTCAAGTCAAGATTATGCATAATGCATTGCTTAGCATATGTATAGAGAACATCTAAATACACTTCCAAGCACTCTCATATAAATTCTTTGAATATATGACGCATTAGGCATTTTAAGGTAGGTGGGCATTGGTCAAGCCAAAGGGCATGACACAAAATGCAAAGATACCCTGTTTGATAGCAAAGGATATTTTATGTTGGTCCTCAAGAGCAATCAGTACGTTATTATAGCTTGAAAATCCATCTAAGAAGTTGTAAACTTCTTGTTCTACCACCCTTCGGAGTAGATGATCAATGATAGGTAAGGGGTAATCATCACAGATCATTGCTGCATTGACTATCTTGAGATTTATGCATACTTGTAACTTCTCATTCTTCTTTGGAATTACCATGATGGGTGACAAGCACTCTGTATGCTCTATTTTGTAGATGAATCTTGCTACCTGGAGCTTATTGTTATCGGCTTTGATTTTGGTAGAGTATGCATCATTGTACGTGTAATTACATTCTCTTTTGTGCTCCATGTCTATCACCATTGGGATTCTATGTATGCAGACTTCTTAAATCCTTGTAACTTCATGCAAAGACATCTCGATATTCACATACTAGGCTAACTAAATCTTGCTCTTCATCCACTAAGAAATCATTTTCTATGTAGGTGTAGATTTCTTCACCATTTTCAACTAATACTACCATTGCT
>CM035433.1:104466257-104481257 GCA_020310875.1 Ceratopteris richardii | reverse complement strand
CGCCTGCCAATGCTTGACACTTGGGCAATGCATAAACTTGCTTATCTGTGAGATAGAAAACTGAATACCAGGCCACATTATGCATAAGTAATTCAAGCATCCAACAACCTGCTGATAGAGAACAACATCAAATGCATCTCCAACATCATGAAGACTCAATCATAAACTTCTTTCCATAAGGACTGGCAATAGGTTTGTAGTCTTCAAGGCCAAAATGCTCCAATAATGGGTCAATATATTTTTTTTGACACAAAGCTATTCTGCCATCAAAATAATTAAATTGAATGCCCAAATAATGATAAATGTCCCAAATATGACATCTCAAATGAGGCATGCAAATCAGCCATAAAATCAGCAATATGCTTCTCATTAGGACCAGTAGGCAAAATGTCATCAACATAGACAACAATGATATGAAGCACATCATTTTTACGGTTAATATATAAGGTGCTCTTAGTTGAACTATTCTCAAAACCATGTGGAATCAAGTAGGCATCTATCTTTTCATACCGAGCACATGGTGCTTACTTCAAACCATATAATGCATTTTTCAGTTTGCACACCAGACTATCTGATGTCTCCTTAGTACATAAAAGTAATGGATAAATTGCATCTTTCAAAAAAACAACATCACGGCTAACCAAAATGCATTTAGTATGTCGATGATATAGACAATAGCCTTTGCTTTTAGAATTGTGCCCTAGAAAAATACATTTCATTGTTTTATCATCCAATTTCTTGCATTGTTGTTCAAGAACTAATGCATATGCCAGACTACCAAAGACACGCAGAAAACCCAAAAGATGACTTGGGACCATGCCAACCCTCATATGGAGTGATAGACTGCAATGCTTTAGTGGGACACCTATTAAGAATATATGTTTCACACATAACAACCTGGAGCCAGAAACTATATGGTAAATCCTGACTCTTGATCATACACCTCACCATCTGCATGAGTGATGTGTTCTTCCTTGCAGCAACTCCATTTTTTTGAGTTGTATATGGCACTATATACTAATATTTTATCCCACATTCAGCCAAAAACGCATTAAAATCAGAAGACATATATCCCCCCCCCCAATCAGAATAGAGAGCCCATTTTACATACTGATACATTTTCAACCAAAACAAGAAACTATTTGAAGCACACAAACACTTGGGACATTGCTTTCTCTCAATACACCCATGCATGCCTAGAAAAGTCATCAATAAAAGTCACAAAGTAAAGGTAATTCCCAAAAGAGCTTGTGTGCATAAGAACACAGACATCACTGTAAAAAGTGGCAATTTCTAAGTAGCTCGTACGGAACCATCTTTTGAGAAGGAGGAATTCTACATTTTGCCCAAAATAAAACCTTCATAGACATGTTTACTAGGTGCCTCAAGTTTGGGTAGAGGGGACACCATTTCAGATTTCTACAGGCATAGCAAGGTAGCAAAATTCAGATGACCAACACATGCATGCCAACGCTTTGCATTTGACATAGCCTGAGAATCTTGAATTGCACATGTTGAATCATTCACAGATTTTGCATAATATATGATCTTATACAACCCACGATATAAAGTGTGAGAAGCAATAATGACATTGACATTTGAAAGATCATAAATTTTACATTTTGTCAACAAATTTCACAACCAATCCAAAATTGGCTAATGCTGAAATTGATAATAGATTTTTCTTGATCCTTGGCACAAATTAGGCATCCAACAATGTAAATGAACTACTATCAGCAGTAATCAAAATGAATTTACCAACTCCCATGACAGGATAAGAGGAGTTTTTGGTGCATGTGATAGTATTCCCTGGAGGGACAAGCTCAAGTGAAGTGAAGAAACTACACTGCGAGGTAATATGTTTGGTTTCCCCACTATCAAAGTACCAAACATCTGAGTCTAATGCACACATACACTATTCATGAGAAGATGGGTCGTAATTGAAAATAGTAGTGAATGCCCATTCTTCATTCTGCATAAGATTAGTAGACTTTGTTTTGGGTGTAGAGGCCTTTGCAACAACCATTCTAGACTCTTTCTTTTTTGCCTCTTTTGCAGATAGTTTTGGACAACTCTTTATGACAAGATCATTTCCTTTACAGTATTTGCAAAACACTTTCTGCTTTTCTTTTCTTCTCGTCTTTGTCATCCTTCTTTGATTGTGTAGAATTAGTAGATTTCTTCTTGCTACTAGATGAGATCCATTTACCTTTGCCCTTCTGACTAGCGAAGAAAGCTTGATCTGCAACATGCATAATGATCTGTTTAGCCTAGACTGATCTTTTTGCAATAGAACATAGACTAACTCCTCAAATGTTAAGGCACTTAGATTTCCTTTCATCATCAATCGAAGAGTAGAAGCAAAAATGTGATATGAATCTGGAAGACCGTTTAGAACAGTCTGCACAAGTGAACTGTCTAGCAAGACTTCATCAATAGAAATCAAATGCTCCTTTAAAACTTTGATCTTTGTCAAAAAATTGTCCATGGAATCTCCTTCATTCATGTGCTCACTCTCCAACTATTTTTGGAGGTAAGCAACACAGGCTTCATTCCTTGCCTAGTATAAAGTGGTAAGTGTATCCCAAGCATCCTTTGGTATTTTGTAGGAGAAAATATGAGGAATAATGGCACGTTTGACAGACAAGGCTATCAATGCATGAGCATCTCTGCCATCCCAATGAATTTGCTCTATAGTAGGTGCAGCAAGAACCACAACACAAATAAGAACCTAATGATCATCATCTTCAACGCCATCAGTATCACCTTTAATAACTGTATTTGCAGGTACAATAGGATAATTTTCAGCACCCTACACAATATTCCACACTCCTTTTGCAACCAATACATGATGCATCATATATGCCCATAATGGGTAATTGGTACCATCCAACTTATCCTCAACGTCCAACATATGGAATAGATCAATAGTTTTAGCCATGGCCACTGACTAAAATACCCTCGTGCTGAAAAATGAATGTATCTCAAAAAGCTAAATAGACTTACCCTATTGAGTTCTCGTAAACGTATAGCAGACTTCGTGGCCCTTATACTAGCGAACCAAAACCTGTATATATGTTTGCCACAAAAAGGAAAAATTGCCTACAGAGGTGCTACAATAGTGCGTTTGGAGGCCGAAATGAGCTCAGATCGCGATTTCAAGACCACAAAGCGAAGTTGTTTTGAAATTCTAATCACCTTGAGTATGCTTACCAATTTTTGTGTGATTATGATACTGTGACCAGAGAGGTGTTGACAACACTCTAGATGAAGCAGCGACCTGCTCTAATACCGATTGTTGAAGTTTGAGGTCTACAGAAGCATGCAAACAACACAAGGAAGAAGAAGAAGAAGAAGAAGAAGAAGAAGCTTGGAGCACAACACACAATACTGAATGTATTACCAAGAGAATGTACAAAGGATAAGTGACCCGTTAAGGTAATAGGCATATATATAAGCCAAGGGAAAAAAACCTCCTAAGAAGGGAAAAAAGTGCCCCGATCATCCTAGTATGTTCACACACATCACTACTGAAATATATCAATAGTATGATAGCAACCATGACTACGACTACAACCATGATGACATTAGGGAAACTTACAATTCATCTTTAAAACCTATATGAAATAGCATTTTTGGAAATCTTTCATGCTACTTTGACATCATGAAAATTATAGAGATAGTTATCATTTAATTGTTTCTTATGAGCATTGCATGATTTCTTTATCAAATGCTAGTGTTAGTTTACTATTTTCTTGACTCATGTACAAACCTATAAATATATATTTTTTAACTAAGGTTTTGCTACCCTATCCACATTTTTAAGATATTTGAAAGGGGGATCCCTAATTCATATCATTTTTAGTTTATAGAGAAACAAAAACACTTCTTTGGAGCTACTTTTTCCTTTCAATCTCTCCAAGTTCTTTTGCAAAAAGTTTGATCAATTGTGCAAGCGTACATCACCTTTGACTTCTCAAAGTTACACAAGCACATTGACCCTTATTCGCAAGTTCTTTGATTCAAGGTATGACATAAATTGAGTTCTTGCTAAGATGGTTGATAAACAGTAATGTCGAGATAACATCTAAATGAATATCATGCAACACAAATGTTGACATATTAGAAGATTGAGGACAAATACAAAGAGGGTTACCTTGCATTTTTAAGTCTTCTCTCTTGAGAAGATTATCTTATTAATGTGTAATTTTATTATAAGATAAATAAAACTTTGAATTTTCATTCATGTTTTACCTAATTCACCTAAACAATGTTTACTGGAGTCTTTATCATTTTTTATTCTTCATTGAGAAAGATAATCTAGGACAGATGATACATAGACATGTCCTTTTGAGAATTTCTAGATATGTAAAGTTTTTAGTCGAAGCACATTTCATGTGTGATTATATGTGTATCTATCAATACTTTGTAAATAATTATAATAGCATATAGAAAGAGGTATAATTTGTGAAATAGTGAGTTAGCAGTCATGCTAAACAATATATTTATAAGGTTGTTCAAACTTTTTGAATGTTAAACCATGATTGTAAAACAATTATCATGATGATGTGCAATTTGTATGCAACTCAATATTTATTATTCCGTCAAAAATACAAGAATGTTTTTACTTATATTCATTTAAATAATATAAACAATATTTTATTCCTTTGTACCTACATAAACAATATAACTCATAGAGCCTCTATATGAGAGAAAATATTATTTTTTTTATCTTTTTGCATTGTATACATTTTGAAAACTTACTCAACATAATACTGACCTTCTCATTGGATGAGTGCTACTTTTCTAAAAATCTAAATGCCAAAAGTGAGTTCTTAATTTACTCTAACTACTATTATTGTTGTTGTTACTCTTTACTCTGCTAGTACTATTACCACTACCAAAACGTATAATACTACCATTGTTATTGCTATTATCGCTACTAATATTATATATTTTTTCTATTGCTATTATTATTGCTAATATTGTCACTTTGTTTTCTCTATTTCTATAGCTCGTATAAGTGTTATTGTTTTTTCTTTTACTATTGTTGTTGCTCTTTCTGTTGTTGATGTTGTTATTGATGTTGATAATGTTGTTGTGTTGGTGTTGTTGTTGTTGTTGTTTTTGTTTTTGTTGTTGCTATCACTATTACTACTACTACTACCGTTACAACTATTGTTAACGGTATTGCTTTTTCAACTACCCATATTATTATACCTATCATTGTTATCGCTATTACTATTGCAATTGCTACTATTGCTATAAATATTGGCACTATTATGACTACTACAATGACTATTACTACTAATATTGTTGCTACTACTACTACTACTACTGCTATTACTACTGCTACTGCTACTACTACTGCTACTGCTACCGCTATCGCTACTGCTACCGCTATCGCTACTGCTACTGCTGTCGCTATTGCTATTGTTGCCGTTGTTGGTGCTGCTCCTACTACTACTACTACTACTACTACTACTACTACTACTACTACTACTACTACTACTACTACTACTACTACTAGTAGTAGTAGTAGTAGTAGTAGTAGTAGTAGTAGTAGTAGTAGTAGTAGTAGTAGTAGTAGTAGTAGTATCGTTGTTTTTGTTGCTGCTATTACTACTCTATCATTATATTATTGTTATTACTATTATTATCATTACTATTACTACTTTTGTGGTTGTTCTCATTATTATTGCTCTTGTTTTGCTCTTTCTATTGCTCATGCTACTATTGTTCCTACTACCCCCAATATTGTTCTAACTATTATTTTTATTTCTTTTATTGTTCCTCCTAATACTCTTGTTGTTTCCACTACTACTGCTATTGCTTAGAAAAAACAAAGAGAAAATTATCATGGAAAATTTTGTATTTGTTTTAGGTTTTTAGGTATTAGAGAGAGACTACTTTTATCGAATGCGAGAAGGGCTACCATTATGATGGTGTTGCGTTTTTAAGATTTTAGTCAATTCTAAAAAAGGATTTTTTAGTTTTGAATGCATTCTCAATCCTATAGGAGTTTCTTTTATTTGTTTTAAGCTTCCTATCTCAGAAGTCAAATGCACGAACTTTTTTCTTTTTTTCTTAATCCTTTTGATGTAATTGTAGATAGTTTATGTATTGCACGTAGTTGTTTGGCAAATCCTAGAGCCTTGAACAATATCCACACAAACCATCATCGCCATCTCCTACAAATGTAATTAGATCATGAAGATTATCGAAAGGTGGGTACCTTCTAGTTCGAGGATCAATTGGATAAACAACTCCATCTGTCCATATGTTAATATGCCTTTTTCCTTCTTTGTGGAATGCCTCAGCTTCACAAGGTTGTAAATGTCTTTGGAATGCCTTTCTTGTTGTTTTGTACTCATGACTTAACAAACTATTGGTATGGAACTTATCACATAGAGTCTTGCTCATTGAAAGCTCAGTGAAAGTGTTTGGATTGAGGTTCTCTATGGCGAATGCATCTAGAGTTATGGAAAATATCATTTTTGGATAATAGAGTAAAAAATTAGAACACATTCTAAAAACACATTATATAGTTCTATGGACAAGAGGAAAAATTGCAAATTTTTTGAGCATCTAATGGACAAACTTTGAGGCATATTGCTTTTCATGATTTTTAGAAAAACTTTCTCTCTTGAAAAATAATATATTCGTGTAAGATATGTTTTAATTGAACCTACACGATTATTTTTAGAGATGATTTGAAAAGATTATACTCGATTCAACACACCTAATTGAAATCCTTACATGGCCCATTTTTTATGTTTTTTGCCTTAATGGATTATGAGAAAAGATCACCAATTGCCACATGACTTACGTATTGGAGTCCTTGTTTGTAATGGATATCTTATAGGATATGCATGGAATTTTGTAGATCATGAGGGAGAGCATCATGGTGACACAAGATGGTGTCATCCTTTATGTTAATAGGCACCAAATATTTTTGTGATCTTCAAGAGGATATTAGGTGTTCCTTAGGGTGCCTAGGGACTTTAAGACAATTCAAATTTGCATGTGCAAAAAGTTAACTATGAAGTCTTGTGATCTCTTTTAGCTTATGAAGGAGCTAATCAAGGTGTTGGACAAGTTGGGTTTACCTTGAGAATGGAAATTCACCCAGAGTTTCATGTGAATCAATTGAGAAATAGGCTTAGATAAGATGATTTATTGATACCTCGAGAAGAGGTTTAGAGTTTGGAGATTTCTACTTTGTATATCCTTTGGAGATTAATATGGTTTTGGATCAAAAGGTTAGGAGATTCCCCAAAGATTCTTATCCAAACTATATTATATAGTGGAAGCAAAAGCTTGAGTGTGTTCTAACTCAATGGTCAATCAAATCATTAAAGGATCATTTCCTTGATTTTATAACAAAAAATATTGCTAAGGATAGGGATCGATGAAAAGGGGGAAAGTGTTCTATCTCCAACCTCACTCGATATTTGGTCGGATGCATACAGCTTGTATGAGTTATGTGTCTACCAAGTGTGAACTCAAAATTTAAGCAGATCCTATAAATAGGAATCTTGGGTTTCATTTGAGTCATTCAAGTGTGTAGCACATAGCTCATGGAAAAAGTCATCCATACATGTATTGGTATGGGACATTGACTCTTAAGGTTGTGGTTTTCAAGTAAAGGCCTATTCAGGAAATTTGGGAATTATTCAAGTCCCATTTATATTACTTATTATGTTAATTTCTCAGGTTTGAGCCCAGCCTTGATACCCCATTTACAATAAAATTATCCTTAATGTTATTTAATATACTCCAATCAAGAGATAATAACATGTTGTGGTGTGTGAATGAGTCAAAAACTAAAACATTAGGACACAAAGAATTGTCTCAAAATCCTCTGTAATTCCCATTTTTCCTGAATAGGCCTTAGTATAGATGCAGATTCTTAGGCTTGAAGGTGAGCCTTCGTGGACCCTATGGTTGAGAGGTTAGTTCCATATACGATTTTGTGAATATGAATTATGCTATGTCCTTTTTTGCAAGAAGAATCTTGGGAGGATCCAACATATAGGCTCCCAATCTCAAGATTGAGCCCCTTTGGCTCTACACTTGGGAGATGAATATGACATCTTTCCATTTATGTTGTAATAATTATGAAATGCAAGATGGATTAGATACCATTATCTAGAATATCCCTATGTCAACCCCAACCTCCATTAGTCATATGACAGGATAGGCAAATATGTTATTTGAGTTTGATTTTGAGATACTTTTTTGGAGAGAGTTGCAAGTATCGTGACTATTGCCCTTCGTATGATTCTTGAGGTTCTCTTTGATCCATAATGGTTTTGACCTCCTCTCTCTCTCTCTCTATCTATCTCTCTCTCTCTCTCTCTCTCTCTCTCTCTCTCTCTTTCTCCCTCCCTTTGGGACCCTTATGGTCTTCCTTAGCGCTATAATGGTCCTCCCTTTGGGATGGCCTTTTATTTTTTTCTCTCTCTCTCTCTCACACACACATAGAAACCATTGCCATTATAATCCTGACTTTTGGGTTCAGGTAGTCAATCAAACAGAAGTTGAGTAGTTCATTTAGCCATGGGAGCTCGGGTACCCACATGTCTGGCTACTATGAAAGGAAGAGAGAAAAAAAGTATTCCATCTAGAATGGACTACTATGCACAAGGATGGGTCTTATGAAAACAAAATTATCTCATCCTCTTATGTATTGCACCTTAGCCCCCATTGGTTGGTACCCCCCTTAATTTTAAACAACAACCTCCATCCAGAGGCAATAATTGTGATGCATGTAGTGCAAATTCAATTGGTTCTATGTATCCAATGCGCAGATATATACAATCTCTACCACATGTTTTTCCTAGTGGATACCTAGCACCACTATGGACTCGAACACAAGATCTTCTTTGACTCTGTTATGATCACAATGACATTTGAGTAGTTACTAGTCAACGCACAATGATGGCATAAGTAATGTTGATTAATTCCATCTTGAAAAGTTGTGATCTTAGTTGATATTCTCATGGAATCATTACATTCATTACACGTTATTCTTGAGAGGAATTTCTAGTCTAGAGAGTAAAAAGTGTGGAAGCAAAAATGAAGTCTCTTTTTGCAATCCAAGAATGTGAGACTAAAAGAGTCAGTAGTTCATGAAATGGAAAAACTCCCATATGGATTACAGTGAACTTGCCACGAGTGCAGAGTGAGATCTCAAGTTTCTAACCACATACAAAATGATGAGAGATCATCCTTTCATAGATTTGGAGAGGCTTCTTGAAGTACATCCAATGTGGGATAAATCTCCTAAAAGGAGAATGAGTACAATAATGAAGCTACATGACTTCCCTTGATACTTATCTACTATATGAAGTTGATGAAAATGTGGTTTATTAACTTACGACCTCCATCCAATCTAATAGCCTTCAATGTGATTGATCTATCATTATCAATACAAGTTAGTGAAAGTATTTGACTTGAGCCTTGAAAACTAACCCAAATGTACCTAAATTAATTGTTTACTATGAGAAGAAAGTAGAGTGATTCACTAAAGGATGGGATGTTCATCACTCCACAAATATCAAGATGGACTAATGCTAAGGGTTTCATTCCTCTCAAAGATGCTTCTTTAGGAACTTGGGTTTAGTGTTGCTTACCTTTGATACATACTAACTTCACCTCTATAATATTTGGAATGTTCAAGGAGATAGCACTCATGTATAAGGAAGTTCCAAACTATATGGAAAGAGATCAATCCACAAAAGGAAGTAAGCCCAAAACTTTGTGGAAAGCTTCAAACTTCTCCCTAGGCAGAGCCTTTGTGAAAAGGTCTACAATTTTATCCCTTGTGGGCATATATTCCAAATTGATCTCTCCAGCTGAGAACCTCTCCTTGATATAAT
The DNA here is from genome assembly GCA_020310875.1 of Ceratopteris richardii. Classification (NCBI taxonomy): domain Eukaryota; kingdom Viridiplantae; phylum Streptophyta; class Polypodiopsida; order Polypodiales; family Pteridaceae; genus Ceratopteris; species Ceratopteris richardii. Next base: position 104,471,373 of record CM035433.1, on the reverse strand, counting down.
GATAATGCACCTCATGCCAGCATAGAGCACGGGGTTCCTTGCAACTGCTAATGTGCTTTGACTGTCAGTAAAGATGGTGATGGCAATGACCAACACCCAAACCAACCAAGAGGCATCTTAGCCACAGACACTCAAAAGTCACTGTGAAAGATACCCTATACTGAGCCTCATAACTAGAACTCGCCATAGTAGGCTACTTCTTGCTCAACCAAGAAATGCATGAAATACTAAGCATGAATCAAAAACCACTAGTGGATACACAAGTGTCATAACAAAGAGCCCAATTTGAAATAGAAAAAACATGTAAATTTGGTGGTAATGATCCCCCCTTGGATAAAACAATCCAAGTAACCAAGTACCACCCAAGTAGCGAAAGATGTGCACAACCATCTACCAATGCTTGACACCAGGGAAATGCATAAACTTGCTCATCTGAGAGACAAAAAACTGAATATCAAGCCTATTTATGCATAAGTAAATCAAGCATTCAACAATTTATTGATAGAGAACAACATCAAATGCATCTCCAACATCATGAAGACTCAACGATTAACTTGTTTCAATAGGAGTGGCAGTAGGTTTGCAATCATCAAGGCCAAAATGTTGCAATATGTCAATATATTTTGTTTGACACAAAGCCATTCCCCCATCAACTTGCATAAATTGAATGCCCAAATAATGATGCAAATGCCCCTAATCTGGCATCTCAAAAGAGGCATGCAAATCAGCCTTAAAATGAGCAATATGCTTTCGATTAGGACCAGTGGCCAACATGTCATCAACATAAACAACAAGGATCAAAAGTACATCATCTGCATGCTTAACATATAAGGTGCTCTTAGTTGGAATGTTCTCAAAACTATGTGCAATCAAGTAGGCATGTATCTTTGCATACCAAACACGTGGTACTTTCATTAAATCATATAATTCCTTTCTCAACTTGCATACTTTGTTTTCATGCCCTTTGTGCACAAAACCACAGGGCTGAAATACATACACTTCTCATGTAATTCACCATTTAGAAATGAAATTTTAATGTCCAACTAATGTACATTCCAACCAGGTCGAGCCACTAGTGCATAGATACGATGAAAGGTGGTCATTCGACAAGTGGATGCAAAGGAAGCACTATGAGAGCTTAAACAAGTACGATATGACAGAGGTGCATCTAATTTTCTATCAAATTTTGTATCATCCATTTAGGCATAATTTTTGCATCCTCTATAATATCCCTCTCATCAACAAGTGCATCATATAAATCTGCATCAGAAATGGAACGATCTACATCATCATGCAGAACTTATAAAGGCTAAGAAATTGCCTCATTTAGACTAGTACTTGACTGCCTACCTGTAAAGAGAGGTAGCAAAGTGTCATACACATCTCTAGAGCTAACTGAAGTCTCCTTGGTACATGAAAGTAATGGTTGAATTACGTCTTCCACAAAAACAACATCATGGCTAACTGAAATGTGTTTACCCTGTGAATGATATAGATGATACCTTGCTTTTAGAATTGTACCCAATAGAAATACATTTCACTACCTTATCATCCAATTTTCTTCGTTGTTGTTCAAGCATTAATGCAGATGAGCAACAGATGGCATGCGATGATGTCAAGCCTCATATGGAGTGATAGATTGCAGTGCTTTGGTGGGACACCTGTTAAGTACATATGCTACATACATAACAGCCTCAAGCCAAAAGCTATGTGGTAAAACCTTACTTTTGACCATGCATCTTTCCATCTGTGAGAGAACTGTTCTTTCTTTCAGCAACCCCATTTTTTTGAGGTGTATATGGCACTATACATTGATGTTTTATCCCATTCTCAGCTTGAAATGCATTAAAATCAAAAGACATGCATTCCCCCCCTCGACCAAAATGGAGGGTGCCTAATTTGAATGCTGACATATTTTTTGTCATAAACAAAAATTTTTTGAAGCACATAAACATTTTTAGACTTTTCTTTCAATGGATACACATATGCCTTCCCATAGAAATCATCAATAAAAGTCATGAAGTAAAGGTAGTTCCCAAAAAAAAGTTGTGCATAGGACCATAGAAATCACTATGAACAAGCTCCAATTAATGAGCAGCTTGAACTAAACCATCTTTTGGGAAGGATGAAAGTTGCATTTTTGCCCAAAATAAATCCTTCACATACATGTTTACAAGGTGCCTCAAGTTTTGGTAGAGAGGACACCATTTCAAATCTTTGCAGGCATAGCAAACTAGCAACATTTAGATGACTAACGCGTGCATTCCAAAGCTTTGCATCTGAGATAGCTTGAGAATCTTGAACTACACATGTTGAACCATTAATAGATTTTGAGTAGTCTATGAGATTATATAACCCATGACATAAAATGCTAGAAGCAATAATAACATTGCCATTTTAGAGATCATGAATTATACATCTGTCATCAACAATTTTGACAACCAAACCAATCTTGGCTAATGTTGAAACTCATAACAATTTTTTCTTGATCCCTGGCAGATACAAAGTATGTAGTCATAATGATCTTACCAACTCTTATTATAGGGTAAGAGGAGTTTTTGCACATGTGAGAGTATTCCATGTAGGGGATGCTCAAGTGAACTGAAGAAACTATGATGTGAGGTATGAGGTAATATGTTTGGTTGCCCTAGTATCAAAGTACCAAACATCTGAGAACTACCATAAGTAGTAGTCATAATGATCTTACCAACTCTTATTATAGGGTAAGAGGAGTTTTTGCACATGTGAGAGTATTCCATGTAGGGGATGCTCAAGTGATCTGAAGAAACTATGATGTGAGGTATGAGGTAATATGTTTGGTTGCCCTAGTATCAAAGTACCAAACATCTGAGTCTATTGTAGACATGCACTACTCATGAGAAGATGGTTCATAGCTCCATACAGTAGTAAATGCCCATTCTTCATTCTAAACAAGATTAGCAAACTCTATTTTAGGTGTAGAGGCCTTTGCAACAACCATTCCAGCCTCTTTCTTCTTTGCCTCCTTTGTAGCTAGTTTTGGATAACTCTTTATGGCATGACCATTTCCCTTAGAGTATTTACAAAAATATTTCTGCTTTTTTGTTTTCTTCTTATCTACATTATTCAAGTGTGAGATGGAAAAACATTTCTTGGATGGCCACTCAAAGGATTTGAAGGACCTTGTCCAAAAGATAAAGGCCCAAGTTATCCTAAAAATACTCTACATATTTGTGTTGTCACTAATGTACCAAAGAGGCACTTTGGAACTACATATGTGGACAAATATCAATACACCTTTGTCGAGGTAGCTAAGTGGGTAGGGAGATATCCCACCATGGTAGCTCGAGAAATTTTAGGAGCACTAAATGCCTAGACTCCAATGTAGTTGCATAGATATCTATAAGGAATTGAACTCACAACCTCTTGGTTAGGAATGTGATGGGCTAACCACTTGCCTCAAAATCCATGGTTGAGGATTACTTCCTAATCCTCTCTCTTAGGGTGTAATTCAACCATCTCCTATCTTTCAAGGATGTGGTTTAAACATCTCCTACCTATCACTTTATTACATTCTTCCCCCCTTGGTTAATCATTGTCCTCAATGATCTGCTCTTGTATCCCTCTAGCCTTGGAGATCAACCCCTTGAACTCCCTGGATACCCTTGAATTGATGTCCTCAACCTCCCACAATTTCTTGAACCTTGTTCACAACCTTGGTCTCTTGAACCCTTGCTCTCGACCTTGATATCTTGAACCTTCTTGTTCTCAACCTTGGTGTCTTGGGCCCTTGTTCTTAACCTCAGTCTTGAACCTTGTTCTCACCCATGTTTGGTATCTTGAACCCTCAATCAAGTGCCACCCATGGTTTCCCAAGAGCTTTACACTTTCTAGCTATCTCATTAGATTGGGAAAGCTCGTTCCAAGATCTTTCCAACGATATCTTAGATGCCTCAATCCGACCTAGGGATTGAGAGATATAGCTCAATCTTTGTTGGGCGAACTTGTGAAAGTGACATGCACTACTTTGTACCTTTTCATATAGAGGATGCCCAAGCACCTTTTTTAGAGGCCATTAGGTCAATCCACCTTTCCCAAACCTACTTCCTATGCTTTGATACCAATGTAAGGAATTGAACTCATAACCTCTTGGTTAGCAATGTGATGGGCTAACCACTTGCCCCAAAAGCCATGGTTGAGGATCACTTCCTAATCCTCTCGCTTAGGGTGTAGTTCAACCATCTCCTATCTTTCAAGGGTGTGGTTCAACCATCTCCCACCTATCAGTTTATTACAATAGCCATGGAAGGCTCATAGATAATATGACTAGAGAGGTGGCACATATTGAGAACCAACAAAAGGGAAAGTTCTTGTACTTCAACTATCATAAAACCAACAACATCCATGGAAATAGGGCGTTCCACGGGGAAGGAGAGGAAGCCATGAGCCTTAGAACTTGTGTGGAGAGCATTGTAATAGATTTTGTTATGGATACATGGATCTAGAATTTTGATTCAGAGATATTTCATGTATAGGAGTGCAAGTTGTCATGAACATAGAATTGTGTTTGGCCCCCATTATCTTCTCCATCTCCAAGGAGAGATTCATGGCTAGACCATTAGTCTCATTCAATAAGAGCTCCACTCATAATTTTTTTACTTCTTATGTAATTCATTGGGTTAGGAGCTTATGAGCTTAGTCTATGCACCACTCGTACATGGTTGAGTACATTGAAAACGGAGGGAGGAGAAGATGAGCAACATCATACCATTGGTCAACCTTATGAAAAAGTAGCACAATGAGGCATTAGAATCTAGCATGAAGAACCTCGAGCATGTGGATGTTATTCTAAGCATGCCATAATTCCATCACAAGAGACATTACCTCTCTATGGGTCATGTTTTGCACATGATCTTCTTTATATTAAACGGTATATATTCACACTAATTTTTGCATAATTTGGGTACTCATAGAGGAAGGTATCGACTTTCCAAAGGTGTAGTGGAGATGGAGAAGTGATGAAATAAATCAAATCTATCCCAATCATGCTAGCAAGCTTCTTGATTACCCAAGTGTCCTCCTATCCTCTATGTATCATTCATCATTATTCCTTCAAGAGAAATCAATGTGGGGCATA